>OVAP01002295.1:6031-17022 GCA_900406295.1 Aurinia saxatilis
ATTTTTTTGGAAAAAAAAAAAAAAAAAAAAAAAGTGTAACCAACTTTTAAAAAAAAATTTAATATAGATCAATTTAATTATTAAAATGAATTGTCTTCATTTGTGCTTAAATTTAATTTTACACGGCCTCGAAGAAAGTGTTCTCCTGTTTAAAAGCTGGGAGACTATAAAAAGCGCATGAATACAGATTTATTCAATGGAACCCTCTTTTGTACCGGGGATGTCCATGTATGCAAGAGCCGAACCATTATTATGTACACCGCTTGGTACAAGTAGCCAAGTTCTGTTCTTTTTATCTATAGACAAATACAAAATGGATTACTGAATTTCGTTGGTAGGACTAAATCAATCGTGTAAACCGCTTGGTACAAGATTTTAGCCACCCAAAAAGATTCGGGGTTAATTCCCCGATAGAACATTCCCGTATTTAACCAACGATGGTCTATGGTCCATTGGTCCCTACCCCAAATTTCCAAGAATAAACTTTGACCAAAAGTGATAAAAACAACTTGAAAAGACTTCATCGTTAGATTATTTACATTGGTATAAGTTATAACATAACGAAATTAGACATACAACGACATCTATTTGACCACCCAAGGGTAACAGTCTACAGTTTCCATCTTTGATCTATCCTTCTCACATAAACTTTTTTTTTTTCTCACATAAACTTTAATTTGACTCCAAATCAAATTGAACATGAATATATTTATATATATCAGATGAATACTTCGCTACTAAAAGCTAAAGCTAACTTCTTTGATCAACCATTTTGCTGGATACAGATAATGCAATTCATTATCAGGGCTCCAATGTTACTTGCGAATCAAGGAGCATCCTACTGGTTGACTAGTTCTGCTGTTAAACCTTTCTTCTCCGAGAACGGTATAAGCTGTGCCGGAAAAAGAAAAAAACAATAAAGAAACAGAGAAGTCAGGACCTTTGAGGTCATATACACAAACACACCACACTAGACATCCAAAACTGCAATAGAAAGGGACAAATACTAGTGAATCAGCTTTCAAACCAAACACATTCACGGCAAGAAGGAAACAAACAACTCAGATTTTCGCAAGTTCTACCAGAAACATAACAAACTTGGTATGAATATAGCAAATTAGATGTAAGTCGATTTTTTACTAACCTGCCGAGCCAGCTGTGCTACGCGTAGACTATCCCGTGATGATTCATTGGTGAAGCTAGGCATCAGAGATTCCAAATAGCCATCGTCTTTCTCTCCAGTCTTTTGTTTCTTGTTTGTGCTCTCCTCGAGAGTGGAATCTTCTTCAGGATTGCTTAGAACCTCCTTCCTCCTCTTCCTCTTGAATGTGTACTTGATACACCGGTTTTTATTACCTGCAAAAACGGGAGTTTCTTCACGCAAAGGAGATGCTGAAACCTCAATTTTTACACAGCTCTCCTTTTCTTCCTCCGTTGCCTCTGTTTCGTTAATCGCAGACTTTTTGTGATTTTCATGTTCACTGGGAGATGTTTTCAAGGATAAGGGAGAGCTCAAATCCTTCTGAGAAGATTTTGGAGAAACAATTGGTTCTTCTCCTTCTCTAACATCATTGAACACAGAAGATTTGGAGACACTAGCAGCAGCACAACCGGGCATTTTTACGGTCTCTAAACTTTTACAAGATGGGGCTTTTTGAAGAGATACTCCATCATTCACATCTCCTAAATCTACAGAGGAAGACAGATCTCCATTAGCCATATTCCTTTCTACTTTGTGGATCATCTGAGCAAACCCTTCAGCTTCCTTGCGTTTTGTCAGTATAGACGGAAGAGTGTGATGACAACGATCCTTGTTATCTTTAGAAGAACACCGGTGAATACTGTTTATAAGAGTCAATGATGGTTGTTCTATCCCATTAGTCCCTACCGATCCACTTTGTTCAACTGGGATGCAGGAACCTATATCCCCTGGTCTCTCTTGACTGGTAGAAACCTCAGGCACTGCAGAAACTGTTCCACTGCGGTAGGAGTCTTCATCATGATCACTCTGTGCCTGACCATTTGTAACTTTCTTGAGCTCCTCACGAAGTACTTGCAACTCCATCCTCAGCTCTCCTACAATATCTTCAGCTTCTCCTAGCTGAGCTTCAAGTTCCTCAACCTTTTGTTGCTGTTTCAAAGATATCATCTCTGTCTCCTTGACCTATATAACCACAAAGAGTTTTTTAAAGTTAGAGTTAAGGAGCAAATGAAAAGCCAGCCAACCAAAAAAAGATATAGTACAATAAGGAAAGTTCCTACTTAAGCAAAGTCGATACAGTCTCTAAGATAACATAGCAATATCCCCTCAGTGAGAAACCTTTCACTCAAA
Source organism: Aurinia saxatilis (assembly GCA_900406295.1). Taxonomy (NCBI): domain Eukaryota; kingdom Viridiplantae; phylum Streptophyta; class Magnoliopsida; order Brassicales; family Brassicaceae; genus Aurinia; species Aurinia saxatilis. The sequence continues at coordinate 8,364 of OVAP01002295.1, forward strand.
AATGCACACTGAAATGAGAGCACAGGACAAAAAATGTGTAAGCATCACTAACAAAACATTGTCAAAGAATCTACTCCACTGAGTGGTGGATTCAGAACTTGCAGCTGAAAATCTATTTAACACTAAGCTTCTCAACTGCTTTTTGGTACAATGAGCTTTTAGATTTCATGAACAAAATGTCAATGTAGAACAAAGTGTTTTGGGATCAATGGAAGAAGCACAAAACTCAAGCAGCACAAAGTGTCAATGTAAAATCGTCTCAGGCTCAAAGTGTCAAAAACATTGCATTGTATCAACATTCATTAAATAAATCAGCAATCTCCGTGTACCTGAAAAGAACACAGTGCCAAAGCATATCATCTGAAAGGCAGAGTATCTTTTAGCTACTTGAGATATCAAGAAACTGAATACACCAAACTCAGATTAACACACAGAACATTCACTATGCATATAACAACCATGTAAGCAAGGCTCACAAACTCGATCAGAAAAGCCATCCCATGAACTCCACAGAACAATCAAGATCATTAAATCCTTCATGTTCAATGAGCTCAGGTTCAAAGGGAATCCACAGAAGAAAAAAAACACTTCTTGAGTCCCAAAACATAAACAGGAAAAACCAAACAGGAACTCAGAAACGAATGGAAACATGAACTATTGTAGTACCTTGGCATCAAACATGTGTTTCAGCCTAAGCAACGTATGAATAGCTTCATCTCTAACCGTCGCAAGTTCCTGCTGATACCTACGCGCCTTCTTCTCAGATACCATCACACGCGCCGCCGCTTCCTTCGTCGTGTTCAGAATTGTATCCGCATAAGCTCTCTTCAACGCCGCCAAAGCCTGTATAACCCAACAAAATCATTACAAACCCAGAAAATCAAAAACACTAAATTCAGATCAAAATCAACAAAATCGGAACACAAAAATCTACCTAACTAGACCAAACACAGAGCTTCAAAGCAAAACAGAAAACGAGAAATCGAACTCTTTTTTTTTTTTTCCCTCTTCCGAGAATTGGAAATTCAGAACTCGAGAAAGGCAAAGATTAAAGGGTTAGAAGGTAATTTCACCTCAGGGTCAGCCATTATCGCCGATAATGCGGTATCGGAGAAGCGATTGAGATGATTCGGACCAAGGTCGAAGACTCGCTAAGACGAAAAGAAAGAGAGAAAAAGGTTGGTTTTTTTTTTGGTTTAAGCCTTGAAGCGTCTGTCTGTTAGGAACAGAAAGGTGTAACTGATTACGTTTTTACCCTTGGGAAGTCTATTATATTACTTCTTTAATGCCACGCAACGTCATGTCACCCTCTGGCTCCGAAAACTGCAAACGGCGGTGCGGTTTCCCGTTTTTTGCGTTAAATCATTTTTGAAACTGCTTTTTTTCTTACATTTTTAGGCCATGAGATTATGTTTTTCAAAAACAAGTACCTACAATTTTTAATTTCTTTTTACCGCATTTAGACTTAATGCGTTAGCTCTACAAAATCCTTGAATATGAGGGTTCAACTTAATTTCCTTTTCATTAAAAAATTAAGGTTGGTAGATTTGTTGGTAAAGAAAAACATTTTGAGGATTTACCAAAACATCATTTGATCTTCAATAGGAATAATAAAATCCTTCACCAAAAGAAACTTCATGGATTAAAGTCTATGTGTGAACAGGTTTACTTTGAAAGTGAGCCAATCCAACACTGAATTACTTCCATGGAAGAGAAGAAAACTTTTGTCCCTTTGGACATTTTGAGGTTTACTTTTTGTCAACAGAAAAAATAATTAATTTGTTTTACAATGCAAAAGATCATCCAGTTCCAACTAAAAAAAATATCAGTTCTCCATATTGGAATATTACATTAGAATTTATAAGCCCATTAACTTTCATTAGTATGATATATTGTCTACTTTGGGTCACATCCACATCGGTTCTCCAGGTCTACGACTTTGAATCATGGTTCTGATACCAATTATTAGATTTTATTAGCCCATTAACACTCATTAGTATGATATTGTCCGCTTTGGACCACCTACTTCACGGTTTTTTTATTCGGCTACTTCCAAAAAAACTTCAAACTAATTAGAGTGTTTATTGATTTATATATTAGACACTACTTTGTCTAACTTCCGATGTGGGACTTTGGTTTGATATCCCAACATGTTAGTCATATTTAATCCCAAATCTTTTTCTCTTATAAATCCAATTATTTATTTGTTTGGATTGCTTAGATTGTATTTGATAATAAAAAAAAAAATCAACGAATAAAAAAAAGGGAAAGAATGAGAAGCCAAAGGAAATAGAAAAAACTGAAACCAAAAGTAAAGAGGATTTTTGTCTTCTTATAAAATCTTTTTTTCCTCTTTTTTTTTTTTTTTCATTTTCTTAAGTAGAGTGGTGGAAAAGATTCATTAGTTCTGGATAGTCTAAGATTAACTTAAAAACATATACTATTTGATAGTTTTAGATAAGATACAAAAAAACTATATGTTGCGCTGAGAGAAATATCGAATAATAAATTCAACAAGGGAAACAATAAATTCACTAGTTAAATGATTGGGTTTCCTATAAATCGCTGTAAGTTGTTTAATTAAGTAAATCGGCCAACAAACTTGTGCTTTTGTTTAATATTACAAAGTAGATCAATTTTCTGATATCCATTTTCGTAACTTAGGTAAGTCTGTATTTCCATCGCAAAATTTTTGTCCTTCTTATGTTAAATGCATATAACAGAGGAACAAGGCTGTAAGCTGAAAGAAGAGGCGCTTGCAATTTACTTAAGAAGTATCACTGCTCTCTAAACATAGAACACTAATCTAGTGTCAACAATAGGGAAAGAGGACAACCCAATATGTTGCGGTTAACTAGTCAGTTCTTGAAGTTGTAATGGCCATTAGGATATGTGGATCTGTAAAATAGTAATAATTAACCATAAAATTTTAAAACGTCGTAGTATATTAAGAATCTGAACCTTAATTAGTATTAAAAATCAATGAAGAGAAAAAAAAAAAAAAAAAAACTGAATATTGTTTAATTTGTGGAAAAGAACCTAATTGTGAGAGAAACTTTTTATTATTATTACAAACCTAAACAACCCTGTCGAGTTGAATTTTCAGATACGAGAAATGCAATTATAACAGGAGGAGCTGATCATCATTAACAACAGTAGCAAATAGGCAAATACTATTAGTTTTTGATATTTTAAGCGCCAAACTTGTTCAATCGAATTTGGAGATACCCAAATCAAACCGGCAGTAAGCCGTAAACCGGGTTGTTCTCTCGAGACTGTTATCCAAAACAAGAGAATCCACGTGTCTTCTTCTTCAAGCCCCCCCCTCTCCCTCTTCTTCCATCTTTCGGCCATTTCACCCAGAAAAAATCGTCCGAGAAAATATCTCCTAATCCAATTTCGTTTGCTTTTGCTGGTGACTNTAATCCAATTTCGTTTGCTTTTGCTGGTGACTAGTGAACTGAACCGTTAATCTTCAGTCTCCGAGTTCGATTTTTGCCGAGAAAATCTCGTTTCATTTTGCTGTAAATTTTCCAGCGAATTTATGAATCTCGCAATTCCGAATCCGAACTCACACAAGCTCTCCTTCTTCATCCACAACTCCAATTTCTCCGGAAACCGAAGACTCACAGACTCTAACTGTCTCCGTTTCCTCTCCGGTGGGAAAAAACAATGCTCCGTCACCGGAAAAATCAAAGCGAGGACTAAGGATCTCGTTCTCGGAAACCCCTCAGTCTCCGTGGAGAAAGGAAAATACAGCTACGACGTCGAATCGCTAATCAACAAGCTAAGTAGCCTCCCACCACGAGGCAGCATCGCCAGATGCTTAGATATATTCAAGAACAAGCTTTCTTTAAACGATTTCTCGCTCGTCTTCAAAGAGTTTGCAGGTCGTGGAGATTGGCAGAGATCTCTTAGGCTTTTCAAGTATATGCAGCGCCAGATTTGGTGTAAACCTAATGAGCATATCTACACTATTATGATCTCTTTGTTAGGTAGAGAAGGTTTGTTGGATAAATGTTATGAGATATTTGAGGAAATGCCTAGTCAAGGTGTGTCGCGTAGCGTATTCTCGTACACGGCTTTGATTAATGCTTATGGTAGGAATGGGAAGTATGAGACTAGTCTTGAGCTTTTAGATAGGATGAAGAACGAGAGGATATCGCCCAGTATTTTGACTTATAACACGGTGATTAATGCGTGTGCTAGAGGTGGGTTGGATTGGGAAGGTTTGTTGGGGTTGTTTGCTGAGATGAGACATGACGGGATACAGCCGGATATTGTGACGTATAATACTTTGCTTAGTGCTTGTGCTATTAGAGGTTTAGGTGATGAGGCTGAAATGGTTTTTAGGACTATGAATGATGGTGGGATTGTTCCGGATTTAACTACGTATAGTTATCTTGTTGAGACGTTTGGGAAGTTGAATCGGTTGGAGAAAGTGTCTGATCTTTTAAGTGAGATGGCGTCTGGGGGTAGTTTGCCAGATATCACTTCTTATAATGTGTTGTTAGAGGCATATGCGAAATCTGGGTCTATAAAAGAGGCAATGGGGGTCTTCCATCAGATGCAGGCTGCAGGGTGTACGCCGAATGCAAATACATATAGTGTTTTGCTAAATTTGTTTGGACAGAGTGGGAGGTACGATGATGTTCGGCAGCTCTTTCTTGAGATGAAATCGAGCAGTACAGATCCAGATGCTGCTACGTACAACATTTTGATAGAGGTTTTTGGGGAAGGTGGGTATTTCAAGGAGGTGGTAACTTTGTTCCATGACATGGTGGAGGAGAATATAGAACCTGACATGGAGACATTTGAGGGTATCATATTTGCTTGTGGGAAGGGAGGACTCCACGAAGATGCTAAGAAGATTTTACAATATATGACAACTAAGGATGTTGTGCCAAGTTCCAAGGCGTACACTGGAGTTATTGAAGCATTTGGGCAGGCTGCTTTATATGAAGAAGCACTTGTTGCTTTTAACACCATGCATGAAGTAGGAAGCAATCCAACTACTGAAACATACCACTCACTGTTATATTCTTTTGCAAGAGGCGGACTGTTCAAAGAGTCTGAGGTGATTTTGTCTAGGTTAGTGGATTCTGGGATTCCCAGGAACAGAGATACGTTCAATGCACAAATAGAAGCTTACAAGCAAGCAGGCAAGTTTGAAGAGGCTGTGAAGACATATGTAGATATGGAGAAGTCAAGATGTGATCCTGATGAAAGGACGCTTGAGGCTGTTTTAAGTGTGTATTCTTTTGCACGACTTGTTGATGAGTGCAGGGAGCAGTTTGAGGAGATGAAAGCTTCCGATATACTTCCCAGTATCATGTGCTACTGTATGATGCTAGCTGTTTATGGAAAGACTGAGAGGTTAGTACCTTCCTCAGTAATACACTCTTTCTTCTGTCTTCTTTTGGTCTATTTTTATAGCTCTTACCTTACTAAGTCTCAAGTATATAACTGTCACTCGAATGGATGAAAGGGATGTCAGAGCCTCTGCTCTATGTGAGAGCTTTGCAACTTAATGTCTCTCTCCTTTTGTCTACTTCTTCTTTTTCTTCTAGCTAATAACAGCTTCAAATAAACCAAGCTGTGGTAGTCTAGTGGTTTTGTCTCTTTGGTCGAGGCCTGAGATCAATTCCCACTAGATGCATCCACTTGGCAATTGCAAGCCAGTGACCCAGCCATGACCAGTTTGATATTCACCCCAAGATACCTGATTATCTAAAAATACAGCTTGAAATGTCTTTTATGTTAAGATTTGGATGCTATGCTTCTCCTCACAGCCCTATGTATCAAACCATGAGCCCTGTCTTTGAACTGTAAATGCCTTGGCGAGAATGATTATTCATTCCATCGTCATAGCAATTTGCTCTTTCAGCTGCCTTATCTTCCTAACTTGAGTTTTCTGGATAAGTAGTTCTCCAAGTCATTATTTTACACAGAACTTCTTTATCATTTTTGAGTCTCAATTTTTTCCCCCCTCTTTTCAGGTGGGACGATGCCAATGAGTTACTGGAGGAGATGCTTTCAAATAGAGTATCAAATATTCATCAAGTTATTGGGCAAATGATCAAGGGAGATTATGACGATGACTCAAATTGGCAGATAGTGGAATATGTTTTGGACAAACTCAATTCAGAAGGATGTGGATTGGGAATACGGTTTTACAATGCACTTCTGGATGCATTGTGGTGGCTCGGCCAGAAAGAGCGCGCTGCAAGAGTACTCGATGAGGCAACAAAACGTGGACTATTCCCTGAGTTGTTCCGGAAAAACAAACTTGTGTGGTCTGTTGACGTGCATAGGTAGCTTAAGAGCCAAATGCTAGCTTCATTTCGAGAGCAGGAAATGTTTAAGTACCAATTAAACTAAATCTGGGATTTTTCAATGTTCTGTAGGATGTCAGAGGGTGGCATGTACACGGCACTATCGGTTTGGTTAAACAATATGAATGATATGCTTCGAAAGGGAGGGGATCTTCCTCAACTAGCTGTTGTTGTTTCAGTGTAAGTATTTTGATTCAGGCTAGCTCATTGCAGGATGCTTCCCAGTTTTGTGTTTCAACCATGTCTTTTACCTTCTTAACTCTGTATGTCTAACGTTTCAGACGGGGACAACTGGAGAAAAGCTCTGCTGCAAGAGAATCTCCCATAGCGAAAGCTGCTTTCTCCTTCTTGGAGGATCATGTCTCGTCATCATTTTCCTTCACAGGGTGGAATGGAGGTCGGATTATGTGCCAGCGATCTCAGCTCAAGCAGTTATTGTCTAATAAAGAACCAACTTCAGAAGAGTCCCAAGATAAAAACCTAGTGGCTTTAACAAACTTGCCAATTTCATCTGCTGGAACAAGAACTCCAACGAATAGTGACACAGACCACAGCGGTAACCATTCCCAAAGAAGAACCAAGAAGAAAAAGGAACTAGCAGGAAGCACAGCTTAACTGTATGCAGAATTTCTGTTTCCAGTTTCCAGCAATCAAAGGCCTCTTCTGTCTTCCTCCATCTAGACTGGTCGGTAAAAACTGTGCTCGTAAGGTTCTTTAACCCTCATTCTTCACCTAGCACTTCACGTCCATGATAATTATGATGCTGTGCCACGCAGTAATGTTAGCCTCTAGATAGACAAAAGAAGCTGAAGAGGATGATAAAATGGTGATCTAGTTTATATGCAGAAGACAACGCTACGAAATGTCAAAGTAAGTAGCTAATTATTCTGATGGAATTGTTAGACCCATGATTTTGCAGCCTTAGATTTATTTTGTTTTTCATTTAAGTGTCTTACTGGTATCTATAAAGCTTAATGCTGGTGTATGATCGAAGCTTTAGTTACAATTACAGAATCTATAAGTCAAGATTCCTCAACTTTTTGGTTGTGACCTCAGCTACATAATGCTCTCTCTCAAAATCCATCTTGTTACATAAAAAATGATCCAAGTGATTTGAAACACCATAACTCCACCAAGAATAAAGACTAAACTAGTTGTGCAAAAGATTCTTCTTTTCTGTCTATTTCTCAGATTTGTGTTTGTTTCCTGAGTTAGGAAAGTCACATTGAGCTTTTTATCCTTATTGGTAATAGGCTCTTCCTTTAGTGCTTTACACACAACTCTTCAGGGTTCCACTTTGCGTTCATAAAAGAATAAAGTAATGGCTTTACTTTCTAACCGATGCTAGTGCCTTATGTGTGTTTTGCTGTCTTCCAAAACTATGTACCGAAATTATGTGTATACTTTTTAGATTCTTTCTCCTATCAACTCATTAGAATGATTAAGTAAATAGTCATAATACTATATATGTGATCATTTTGCTCATAGTCGAATCACATCTTAACATTCTACCAAAGTTTAAGTTGTAACTAAATCTACTATTTGCCAGCTGAAAATTCATAATTCTTTTGGGATATAGTAATATTCATTATGTTTATAGTTGAGTCAGGTCTTAACGTCTTCAAATTTTAGGTCTTAACGTCTTCGAATTTTATCTTTACCAATGATTCATAATCAAACAAAAAACTGAAAACCGATTGTGACCATAATTTTACCATGATTTGTGACTTGGCAATTTGAGCTAGTATTATTATTGTTTTATCGTCTGAAATTGTAACCAATTTTTTTTTATTTTTTTTATTTTTAACAACCACACGTTGATAAATTATAATAATCTAGAAAAATTAAGTGTATAAAAATAAACAATTGTTTACATAATCAAATTTAAACGATCTATTACGTGTCGTAAGTACTAGACAATCCGCTTTCATAATCAGTTTAGAGCATATCATTGAAAAAAATATCTATTATCTTCTTTCTTTCTTTTATCATTCCTCTTTCTTTCCGTTATTAAGTAAAAGGTTTACTTTCCTGATATTGTAAGTTTCTGTTGTAATTCAATACTATGATTTTCGAGAAAAAGATTTTCCTGTCTCCAAGTTTTTTTTTTTTTTCTGGTTAAACTAATCATAGATCGACAAGATATACTCTTTTTTTTGTTTAAAGTACAAGGATGGAGCTGTAATAAGAAGATATTATAAAGAGTAGAGTACAGAATCATATCAGAAGCTGACTATTTTTCTAAGATCAAGTTGCATGCGGTTAAAAGGGACATTGAGTTGACCAGATTCGTTTAGCACACTATAACCCCTTCACAAAAAAAA
>OVAP01002296.1:0-19984 GCA_900406295.1 Aurinia saxatilis
AATTATACATTTATTATAGTAAAAACCGGTAAAATATGAGTTATATCATACATTAACCGACCTAAGCCCCTAACCCTAGGGCCGTCATTAACATATATGCCTTAATGAAATAGGATAGTTTACATATTTGTAAGATTTACATATCCTAGCCTAATACCCCTCCACAAGTTGGAGCGTGAGGATCAAGAACACCCAACTTGGATGCTAATCTCTGAAATGAAACACGACCCAAGGCTTTAGTAAGAATATCTGCAACTTGGTTCTCCGTGCGAACATGCTTAGTAACAATAGTACCATCCTTAACCGCGTCACGCACAGCGTGACAATCAACTTCAATATGCTTGGTACGCTCATGGAAAACAGGATTAGCCGTGAAGTGAATGGCTGCCTTACTATCACAAAACAGAGTAGTAGGAGACTTTTGCGGAAGCCCAAATTCTGTCAACACCCGTCGAAACCATTTAATCTCACGAAGAGCAGCAGCCATGGCACGATACTCGGCCTCAGCCGACGAATGAGATACCGTATCTTGTTTCTTTGTCTTCCAGGCAATAGGAGAACCACCAAGCATGACAACAAACGAACTGAGAGATCACCGTGTAATTGGACAAGACACCCAATCATAATCACGATACACCGTGAGAGGAAGAGCAGGATCAGACCTTAAGAGAATACCTTGGCCAGGGGACCCTTTCAAATACCGAACAACATGAATAGCAGCATCATAATGAGCTTGCGTTGGAGCTTGCATAAACTGAGACAATGTATGGACCGCATAGCAAAGTTCTGGACGAGTGTTGAGAAGATAAATCAATCGACAAATGAGACGTCGATAGGGAGTAGGATCAAAAAGCAAAGAATTATCGACAGTAGCCAGATGATGATTCGACTCCAGCGGGGTGGCAGCGGGTTTAGAACCAAGGTTCCCGCTATCAGAAATGATATCCAGAGAGTACTTACGCTGAGACAAGAAGAAGCCTTCTGGACCCCTACTGACTTCAATACCAAGGAAGTATTTAAGCTTGCCCATATCCTTCATGGAGAAGCACCAACTTAAGTAATCTTTAAACTTATGAACCATATGTTCATTATTACCACAAATGATAAGATCATCAACATATATGAGAACTCGTACCTCAACTGTCTTACACGTGTAAGAGAAGAAAGAGTAGTCGTCATATGATTGAACAAACCCAAACCGAAACAGAGCATCCGAAAGCTTTTTAAACCAACAACGGGGAGCCTGTTTAAGACCATACAAAGATTTACGAAGACGACATACCTTGCCAGGATGAGAGTGACGAAAACCTGGAAACTTCATGTACACTTCTTCTTCAAGATCACCATGAAGAAAAGCGTTATTAACATCCATCTGATAAACTTGCCAACCATTTTCAGCGACAAGACGCAAAAGAGTACGTATTGTTGTCATCTTGACAACCGGAGCGAAGGTTTCATTATAATCCTCACCTTCGATCTGATTATTACCTTGAACTACAAGGCGTGCTTTGTAACGTTCGATAGACCCATCAGCATTGTACTTTATCTTGTATACCCATTGACTTCCAATGGCTTCTTTACCAGGCAGCAAATCGGTAATATCCCATGTGTACTTATCTTCGAGAGAAACCACTTAAGTGGTCATGGCATTATCCCAGACTTTATGGAGAATAGCCTCTTTAAAATTCTTAGGCTCTGTGGCCACAGTAATGGCAGCCAGATAAACTCTATGGCATGAAGAAAATTTTTCAGCGGAAATGAAATTAGTAAGAGGGTAAAGGGAAGTACCTTGGACCATAGCCGAGGACGAGGAACCAGTGATGGGGAGAGCGTGATGGGAAGAATCGACGACACCATTGTAAGTGACATAATCATTCAACTTAACAGGCTTAGACTTAGGCCTATGGCCACGACCAAGAAGTTTAAGGGGAGACGGATCATGAGTCTCGACAAGAAGTGTACACTGTTCAAGAACTGGAGTCTCTGGTGCGTCAAGAACAGGAGTATCATGCACCGGAGAATGCGATAGAGACTCCTCGACAGGTGGTATAACGGGAGAGTCGGGCTGTAAAGTTTCATCAGAAGTGGAGGCTGAAACATCCACGGCACTGCCCCTCCTGTCGCTAGACATGAGAAGCTAGTCATCATCAAATACAGTTGATGAAGAAGAAGACAAACTAGGAACAGGGGATGCAGCGGGAGATGTAGCAAAAGGAAACACATCCTCGCGAAAAATGACATCCCTTGAGACCAAAAACTCATTCCCTTCAATATCATACAACTTCCAGCCCTTTTTGCCGAAAGGATAGCCGACAAAAACACACAAGGTACTACGTTCACCGAACTTGTCTCTGTCTCGATGAAGGTTGTGGACATAACAAGCTGATCCAAACACTTTTAACAACTTATAATCAGGTGTAACGTTATGAAGCACTTCATAAGTAGAACGACCATCCAGAATTGACGTCGGTGTTCTATTAATAAGGTGAGCTGCGGTGGATACTGCCTCTCCCCAAAATTTGATGGGCATATTTGCCTGGAACAAGAGAGCTCGCGAGACGTTGAGTATTAGACGAACTGGTGTGGAGTCGCAACACAAGATGTCTGGTGAATTATACCATGCTCACGAAAGAAAGTGGAGAGACACATGAATTCTGTACCATTATCACTCCTCACGATTTAGACAGTTTTGGAAGACTGCTTCTCGGCATAAGCAATAAACTTCATTAACACCCCCCTTTAACTTCAGATTTTTCTAGAAGAAGATACGTCCAGACTACTCTAGGAAAATCATCGACAATTGTGAGAAAATACACTGCACCACAAGACGCTGGTACTCGATATGGACCCATACATCAACATGAATAAGAGAAAAACATTCCGTTGTTTTATTCAAACTATCAGGAAAAACTTCACGAGTTTGCTTAGCTCTAAAACAAATGTCACACGGACTAGAGCTAGCTTTATTAGACGAACTAGCACTGAAAAAGATGGATGACTAAGACGTCGATGCCACAAAGACTGATCTAAACCACCCACTGTTTTATTACTCGTTGCTGAAACCAAATCTGTCATATTGTAGACCCCATCACGCTCTTCACCGGTTCCAATCAGGGTCCTCGAGAAACGGTCCTGCAAAATACAAATTGCATCAGTAAACAAGGCAAAACAATTAGTTTGCTTGAGGAGTTTAGCAACGGAAATTAAAGTGCAGTTCAAGTTAAGAACATATAACACATATTCCAAACACACTTTATCGGACAACTTAAGAATTCCCACACTCATCGCACATGTTTTTCTACCATCGGCAAAGGATATAGAACAAGGCACAATATTCTTAATTTGAACTAACAAAGACAGATTCCCTGTCATATGGTGACTAGCACCAGTGTCAAGGATAACATCACCCAATCCGATCTTACCAGACAACTTGTCGGATTGAACCGAACCTGACTTTTCTTGAATCAACTGAGAAAGCACCCGCCACTGTTCTGGAGAAAACTCGGGGAAGGACGGTGAGTTTGAGCTTGTAGCATGAGCCGTGTTTGCCATCCCACGACCACCGCCACGTCCATTGCCGCGACTACCACGACCACTGGAGTTGTTGCCTGAGTTGTTGCCACTGCGACTCGTACCACTGTTACGATCGTTAAACCACTCAGGGAAACCGATTAACTACCAGCAAGTACTCTTGTCATGGCCACTTCTCCCACAATGAGAACACAAAACGCGAGAACGAAGGATTAAGTTCTCTGCTTGGGGCTGAGACTCTGTTTTGCTCTGTTCCACGGACTGATCTCGACAAGACCCCGTGAAGCTCTGTTCGGGAAGGTCACGACTAGCAAACCCCACTGCTTCATGTTGTTGTTCACGGCTCCGAGTAGACACGATCCGCTGCTCTTCCCTTATCATCTTCGAATAGATTTCACCTAAATATGGAAGCGGATCAGTTCCAATGATTTGAGTGCACAAGCTCCCAAATCTCGCATCATCAAGACCCATAACAAACTGGTGAATCTTCTCGTTTTCTCGCTCTTTAGCAATAGCAGCCGCTGATCCACAAGAACAAGGATGAATAGCTGATACACCAACAACTCCTCCCACAGGGTGGAAAGCCTCCCGAAATACTCGGAAACAGATTGCCCTCCTTGTCGACAAGCAGCAAGTTGAGCTTTGACATGATGTATGCGTACGGTATTACCCACTGAATACATTTTCTTTAACTCTGTCCATAACACATGAGAGTCGGTGATATAGGCTATTGTCGACTTGATCTTCGGCTCAATGGATGCTCTAAGCCATTCGATGAGCATAGAGTTGACGGTATTCCAATCTTCGACCTCTTGACCATTAGCTTCAGGTTTCTTCAAAGTACCATTGATAAACCCTAGGTTCCTTTTAGCTTGAAGGGCATTATACATATCGGAAGCCCATTCGTTATAATTATCTCCATTGAATTGAATAGAGATAATTGAAGAGCCTGGGTTATCCGAAGCATACAAGGTGTATGGTGAATACAACTTGCTTTCATCAACACCAGAACGACCTCCATCACNACTTGTTTTCATCAACACCAGAACGAACTCCATCACCGGACTTGTCATCATCACCCGCCATAGCTTCTTACACAAGAAAATTAGAGAGAAACAGAGAACAAAAAGAGATGATGTGAAACAGAGGGCACGCAACTTGCGTTTGTTAAAGACGAGACAAAGAATTGACGGCGCAAGAAAGAAACGACACAAGGAAAAGAATTTAGAGAGATTTTGAATTGGATCTTAACTCTGATACCATGTAGATTTAGATATTCAACTGATTTGCTTTCATTGAACACACAATACAAAGTATATATACAAGTACATTAACCGACCTAAGCCTCTAACCCTAGAGCCGACATTAACATGTATGCCTTAATGAAATAGGATAGTTTACATAATTTGTAAGATTTACATATCCTACAAAATTTACCACTTTGAACACTGTGAACATTACCAATTTCTGCAGCTCACAGTGTTCAGCCGCCATGATTCGCCGTGAATCTGGGACCCGTCGTTCCCGGTACTTTTCCGGCAATAGAGAATTTTGAACTAGTTGTTAATTGATATTTTAAATGCTTGGGATCCATAAAAATCGGCTTTTAAATTCTCCGCTTAATTTATTAATTTTTTCCTTACCTTGTGCAACATTTCTAGGGTATTCGCCTTCTACCATCGTGGGGTTTCCTAAAAACTTCAGAAATCTCCATGTGCATTCTAAGCTTGTAGTTTAAGTATGTTGAAATAATAGTATTAGATAAGTTCCTAAGGATTAATTTAAATCCACTAATCCCTAGGTAAACTTCAAGATAACATAAAAATGAAGTTAAAGTTCTTAACTTCACTCTGCAACCAGATTCTGAGTATTTTGCTTCTCTTTTTGAGATCTTTTGTGAGAACTGGATGGAGTGATATTGTGTTCTTACTGTATCATGTTCAGTTAGGAAAATGCTATTACATAATACTTGCTAATGTTATTCCAGATTTTGTCTTTTCTTGTGTGTTGAGTTTGCGTTTGTACAGAGTCTGAAGGATGGTGAAGACTAATGTTTTATCAAAGATTAGATCTTTCAATGGCATCAATAGACCCATCTATGTGTTAGCTGGTCTGGCTTTTCTTATCTCAGTAGCTACATTAGCCAAGTTCAATTACATCACTCCACTAAGATTCTCTGATCGGTTCTGTAACTCTCACGGAAGCTTTGAAGGCGAAGGCTATTACATCGGAAGCCAGATGAGAAAGACCATCGAGTCCGCCATTTTTAAAATCCATCAAGAAATGGATGATCTCAAGGCCTTAGAAGCTACTTCTTCGTCTACTCCATCATCTGATTCATCAGCTTCGGGTTCCATGTTTAGGCATGTAGCTTTTCTTGCGGATATTCTTTCGCTTATTCAGTCAGTTCATATGGAATTGCCTTCGTTTGAGGAAAGATTCACAGCCGATCATCCGTTGAAGCGGCAGAATGGTGATCCAGGGGAGCATTTTATGAGAGAAGAGATAAAGAAATACATTAAGATCAAGCCGAATCGGCTTGGAAAGCAGAATTTCATGGGAGCTAACGGAACTTTCACTTCGATCGGGCATGCTTGTTTTGCGATGAAGAAAGACCTTGAAGAGTATATGGACTACGATGTGGGTGAAATCTGCAACGACGATTGGAGATTAGCTCAGAAGCTTATGATTCACGGATGTGATCCGCTGCCTAGAAGACGGTGCTTCTCTCGTGGACCACAGTTATACCACAAACCTTTTCCCATCAACGAGTCTTTATGGAAGCTTCCGGATGATCGGAATGTGAGATGGGGACAGTATAAGTGCAGGAACTTTACTTGCCTCGCTAGCAACACAACAGCGCGAAAAGGGTTCTTCAAATGCACTGATTGCTTCAACCTCACGCACCACGAAGCGCCCAGATGGGTTATCCCTGGCGAAATCGATCAGGAGACAAACCAAACAGCTGATTTCACCATAGCAGAAGTACTCGAGATAAAACCAGGAGAGATTAGAATCGGATTGGATTTCAGTGTTGGCACGGGAANCCAGAAGTACTCAAGATAAAACCAGGAGAGATAAGAATCGGATTGGATTTCAGTGTTGGCACGGGAACTTTTGCAGCGAGAATGAGAGAGCAGAATGTCACGATTGTTTCATCAACAATCAACCTCGGTGCACCATTCAACGAGATGATCGCTCTGCGGGGTTTAGTCCCATTGTATATAACCGTGAACCAACGGTTACCGTTCTTCGACAGCACGCTTGATATAATT
Source organism: Aurinia saxatilis (assembly GCA_900406295.1). Lineage (NCBI taxonomy): Eukaryota > Viridiplantae > Streptophyta > Magnoliopsida > Brassicales > Brassicaceae > Aurinia > Aurinia saxatilis. Next base: position 6,807 of record OVAP01002296.1, read on the forward strand.
CACACGACGAGGTTCCTTGATGGATGGATTGATCTAATACTTCTTGATTTCGTGCTGTTTGACTGGGACAGGGTTTTAAGACCAGGCGGATTGTTGTGGATCGATGGTTTCTTTTGTGTGAAGGAGGAACTTAGTGATTATATGGAAGCGTTTAAAGCGTTGAGGTATAAGAGACATAAATGGGTTGTGGTGCCTAAGAGAGATAAACATGACAAGGAAGTCTTCTTCTCTGCTGTGTTAGAGAAACCTCCAAGACCCTTTAGATGATATTACATCACTGCATAGTTATTGTGTTTACTATTGTTCTGTGCTATATTCATTAACATTGTTTTTGTTTACTATTGTCAAAATGCAATTACAATATATTGAGTATATGTTCGTAATAACTGATTGTGTAAAATTCAAACGATTACATATATATAACTTTTGTGTTATTTTTGTTTACTAGTAAAAAGTGTTACTAGTAAGAAGTGATCAAGAGATTATAGCAACGTTGTTTACTTGGAAATCTTGTACGATACGATGTCGTAGTGTAACTCTCTGAGTGAGAAAGAGAGTTCACGAATTTGTTTTTTTCTTCCGTCAAGAATTTGCTTCCGAAGCACTTGTCTCGGACAGTATTTAAACGACTTTGCCTCGTGAATATCTCGATTTGGTTAGATGGGAGAAACAGAAATCAGAGAATGGAAGAGGAGAAGATAGAGATCGTGGGACCAATGGAGGAGCCGTTGATGGGAAACATCGTACCAGAGAAGATCAACGGCCTGGATTCGCTTTATTCATCAGATTCTGACAATGAGAAACCAGATCCTCCTGTTCCCATTAATGCTCCGATCTACCGTATGTTCGGTAGAGAACGACCGATCCACATGGTTCTCGGCGGAGGTAAACGTACGATACACTCTCTACACTCGCTTTCATTTCGATCTAATGATGATGTGATTAGACTGTCTTCCATCAAATTGCGTGTGAAACACGTTTTTAATGGGAAGAGACATTATAGATATAGAGATTGATAATTATGTGACCTAATCACCTAGTGGTTGGGTAATTTGTTGAAGCTGCTGATGTGTTGCTATGGAGGGACAAGAAAGTAACCGCGGGGTTACTCGCTGTAGTGACTGTCATTTGGCTTTTGTTTGGATTTGGTGGTTGTCGTCTTCTTACATCCCTTTGCCGCAGCTCCATCTTGTTTCTTCTTCTCTCATTCTTCTGGTCCAATGTCCTCAACAGGTAAAACTATTTCTTGCTTACAGTTTCTTGTTTCTTAGTATATGATACTCTACGATTGTATGTAGATCTATGGATAACATAATGGAGATTTATATACCTGAGAAGCCATTACTCCAAGCTGCTTCTACATTGACCTTTGAACTTAACTGTGCTTTTGCAACCATAAGGAGCATTGCTTTAGAGAGAGACATCAAGAACTTTGCTATGGTATTTTTCTAGTTTTTTCAAGTCTTGTTTAGATCAGTCTCTGAAATGACACATAATCATTTCTTTTCTGAAACAAGGCACTCATAGGACTTTGGCTTGTATCGATCATCGGGAATTGGTTCAGCTTCTTGTCATTACTCTACTTCTGTAAGTACACAGCTAGTTCTCATACTCTTGGTTACGTATCTAAGGCTCTAATAATCTACTTTTGAACCCCACAGGCTTTGTATTGATTCACACGGTGCCAATGCTTTATGAGAAGTATGAAGATGAGATTGATCCGATAGCAGAGAAGGCTGCGATTGAAATGAAGAAGCATTATCAAGTTTTTGAAGCCAAGTTTTTAAGTAAGATCCCTCATTAGCCAAACAAGATAAAAGTACTTAGTTTAGTTCTTTTTATGAGTGGGTGGGGTTTTTTGGGGGTCCTAGTCTATCTAAGTCATTCCTCATGTGGTTTTGGTTACTTACTACGCAAATCATCTGAACTTTTGTGTATAGGAAATGGGTTCTCTGAATAATTTATAAAAGGTCGCCCTATTTTTCATATAGCAACTAGGTGATAACCCCGTGCTAAGCACATGACAGAGTTAAATTGAAATAATATTAATATAGTTAAAATATATATAGAAAATCATAAATATACCCACTTTTCATACCCATTAACCACATATATTCATCACCTTTTTTTAGTCACATATATCCACCCATTTTATCTTAATAACCTTATACCCTTCATTTACTAAATCTATTTTTCATTATAAATGATAAATTTTTATTTACCAACGTTATTTTTATTATAAATGATAAATTTGCTACGATTTAGGATTTTAGGATTTAGGATTTAATAAAATTTTAGAGTTTGTGATTTACTTAGGGTTTACGATTTAGTGTTAAACCCTTATAAACTTAGGGTTTAATTTTTTAAAAACTATTAGGGTTTAATTGTTAGAATTTAGGGTTTAGATTTTAGGGAGTTAGGATTTATTAGAGGTGAAAAGATTTTTTTACGTTTATGATTTTAGGGTTTAGGGTTTAAATCATAAACCCTAAAACCTCATAAATAGTTAATATTTAAATAAGGGTATTTTAGACTTTTTACAAAATAAAGTTATTAAAAGAAAAGAATGTGGGTATATATGTGATTAATGGTATGGAAAAGTGGGTATATGTAAATAAACCACAAATATATATATATATATATCCAAATAATATAAGAGAATAGCAATTATACTCACTTTTCTATTTCCATTAACCTTATGAGAGAATAGCAAATATACCCACTTTTTCATGGGTTTAACCACATATACCCATTTTTTATACCCTTAATCATATATACACACCTTCCTTCCTTCCCTTGTAAAAAATCTAAAATACCACTATTTAAATATTAAGTATTTATATGGTTTTAGGGTTTAGGATTTAGGTTTAAGGTTTTTAAACCCTAAACCCTAAAATCCCAAACCTCAAAAGGTCTTTTCACCCCTGATAAACTCTAACCTCCTAAATTCTAAACCCTAAATCCTAACATGAAAACCCTAATATTTATTAAAAATTAACCTTAATTTTATATGGGTTTAACCCTAAATCCTAAACTCTAAGTAAATCNCTTTTCACCCCTGATAAACTCTAACCTCCTAAATTCTAAACCCTAAATCCTAACATGAAAACCCTAATATTTATTAAAAAATAACCTTAATTTTATATGGGTTTAACCCTAAATCCTAAACTCTAAGTAAATCATAAACTCTAAAATTTTACTAAACACTAAATCATAAAATCATAATCTCTAACAAATTTATCCTTTGTAATGAAAAATAGTTTTGGTAAATAAAGGGTATAATGATATTAAAATTAAAAGGATGGGTCTATGTGATTAAAAAAGGGTGGTGAGTATATGTGGTTAATGGGTATGGAAAAGGAATGTATGATATTAACCATCAATATAAAAAATTTGATCTTAAAAATAACTACAAATATAAAAATGATTAGCAACTATTTCAAATTTTTATGGTTGTAAGAAAATAAACAATTATTATAATTTTCTAATATAATGTTAGACACAGCATTTAAAGAAAATTAGTTATCTTATCAAGCATAAATGATAAACTATTGACTTAACCAAGATTCATATCAATAAATATAGGAATTAAAATTATAAATAAACAAAATTCATGCTCGGAACCTGAATTGTGATTAAAAATCTTAGCAAAATAATGTAGGTAGATATAATGATAAACATTTCTACTATATAAAATTTAAGGTCATACAGTACACTGTCAGATAGTAATTGTAAAGACTATATATTATAAAAGCCTTAAAATGAGAAAAATAATTACTAGTGGTTGACCCCGCTAAAATATTAACCATCAATATAAAAAACTTGGCAACCATTTCACAATTGATGGTTATTAAAAAAAACACTAAGTTTAATTTAAAATAATATATTATATTAATAAATATTTGATTGTTTATATTACATAAATAATAAATTATTAAATTAATAAAGGTTCCTGTAAATAGATTTAAATATTAAGATAAAACAAATTGATTGAAAGAAACAAAATATAATAATATTTGTCTATTTGATATGTATCCATTCATATATCAATATATTGTTAATACTCTTCGGTTAAATGAAATAAAATGGGAAGGGAAAAAGACTTCAAAACTCATGGAAAAAATAGAACAAAAAATAAATGGAGAATGACTATAGAGACAATCAATCTTTTGAAGTGCTCGGAGACTTATATTGAACAAATATAAATATGTCAAAAATGAAAAAAAAATGATCATAAAAATAACTACAAATATCAAAATCATTAGTACTATTTCAAATTTTCATGGTGCTAAGAAAATAAAAAATCATTTTAATTTCTAATAGGATTTTGGACACCACATTTAAAGAAAAATAGTTATTTTATCAAACACAAATGATAAACTATTAACTTAACCAATAGTCATGTCAATAAATATAGGAACTAAAATTATAAATAAACAAAAATCATGATCGCAAACTAAAACAGTGATTAAAAAACTTAGCAAATTGACGTGGGGTATATATGTAATGATAAAAATTTCTACTATATGAAATTTACGATCATACAATACACTGTCAAATAGTAAATTGTATGTATCATAAAGAACTTATAATAACATGAGAAAAAATGTTCCAAAACTATACTACAATTACCATAATATTTGTGGGATATTGTTATCTCAAGAACAAAACAAATGAAAAGGACAAAATGAACACATTCTGCGCGTAGCTATTTTCTTGATTTGTAAACCACTGTTAATAGTTTATGATTTGTGTAATATAAAATAATCAAATGTTTATAAATATAATATATTATTTAAAATTAAACAGTGTTTTTTTAATAACCATCAATTGTGAAATGGTGCCAAGTTTTTTATATTGATGGTTAATATTTTTGTTTGTAGAATATTTAATATGTTTCACACGATTATATGCTTTTGTTATCAGAGAATGTCGTTAGAGGTTTCAAAATATATTTTCTCTCTTGCCAATTACATTAGTTAATAGTGGAATTTTGAGGTTGAAAAATAATGCTCTCGTATCTCTTTCCGGACAGAGAGTACTTGAGACTTCCCTTAAGACCACGAACGGCCAGTGCATCCGATAAGAGATCGACTCCAATCTCAACTCCACACTGAACACTTTGAACCAAGATCCCAACCAGATGTCGAATTCCATTCGGAGGAAGTTGAGAGATGCACAACCCGTATCGCGCAAGGAACCTAGCGAAGACCTCAGGAAGCGGCAGCCAAAGCAAACTCTCGTAGAAAAAACTTTTGTATAAGCTAAAGTATCCTCGAGGGGGCCCTCTCGACACGATCGCCGGAACCGGGTACGATGATCTCCACATCATAGGGTATACAAAACACCCTCCGAAGTTGATCAATCGTATACTTGTCTGAAGTCGTCGATCCCGGCGGATCCGGCTTAACCCACGTCGTCGTCTTCCGCTCGACGTTGTTGTTCAAAGCAGCACACTTGTTCGCAATCAAACAATCTGCTATATCCCTCTTGGCACAGAAGACCTCGAAATCTCTCATGTCGGCCTTGATATCTATCGGACTCAAATCTTGACCCTCAGCAAGCAACCGTCCAATGAAATCGCCATAATCGTCTGAATCTAGCCTCTCCGATTTGACCTTCGAACATCCTCCGAAGATAAACAATCTACTTGTGACTTCCGATTCATTTTTATGGCCCGCGCGTTCCACTTTTGAGCCGTGGCCCGCGAGATCAAACCTCTCATCTTAGCCCGCGAAGGTTTCTTCCCCAGTGTGGCCCGCGAGCTCTGACCTCGCATCATGGCCCGCGGCATACGACCCTTCATCATGGCACGCAGTTCTCGACTCCCCAGCATGGCCCGTGGCCTACGCATCCAGGGCCGACTTGTACTGAAGCCAAGGTCACCATGGTCCACATTCAAGCATGAGCCATGGCCGGACCTTACGATCGGCGTCTACGCCTGTTCTTTTAGAACATGGCCCACACTTTCTTCGACATATGTTCTTACAACGAAGGCTACTACGACAGTCCAAGAAGACACGGGACACACATCAATCTTCAAGCTTCAACTCGAACTCTCCATCGTTAACCAAGCAATGAAGAGTAGGGGGGCTAATTGTGGGGGTCGGATTCCACCCCCGAAGATCGATAGCGTAAAACAGTCAACGGCTATGACCCATGACTCAGACATCCGTTCTAATCATCGAGCATCTTAACGCTCAAAGGGATATCTTTGATCATCAATCGTCATGCAATGCGTATCCATCGACTTAGACGTTCAAGTTACGACCATCATAGGTCTCGGAACATGATCTAAGTACAAATCACTCACAACGGCCAAGCGGGGCCCGCAAGGCACAAAGCGTAGCTCGCGGACCACATTATTGGACTTGGCCCGCGAGCTTCATCTTCATGTATGACTCGCGGGCCACAGCCCATCCTTTGGCACGCGGATCAAGTTTTGCGACTTGTCCGCGGACCGACCTCCTCCGATGAACCATCAAGCTCTTTCCGACTACCTTCGTATATGTGGGTCCCGGCCACAACCTTTCCAATGATCTTTCTAGCCAAGTCCAATGTGGGTCCTTACGAACCATCGATGGTCAATCGGACATTACATGGCCCGCACACGAATGCATTTATCAATCCACGACATGCCGGATCCATGCGTCAAGATCGGAGAAGTCGCAAGCCACGACTACCAAGCGTGGCCCGTGGGCTACACTCCTCTTGTGGTTCGCGGGCCACGGAACTTGATGTGGCTCGCGGGCCACGGTCTCTCCATTGATCGCAAGCCACGATCCTCCGATCCTTCCGAAGACCCTTCCGACTCATCGACAGTCCTTCCGACTCGCCTAGACGTTCGTCGATGATCCTTCCGATCATGTTCCGTAGAAGAAACCCCATGGTACGACCCGCAGGCCACACCAAGAAGGAGACAAGGGGGATACGCGAGTAAAGTGTGGCTCGCGGGCCACATGGTTCATTTGTGGCTCGCAAGCCACAAGGCAGAAACAAACTCGCGGGCCACGCAAGTTTGCTCTAGCTCGCGGGCCACAACTTATCCGATCCTTCCGATTCATCGATGATCCTTCCGACTCAACTAGACGTTCGTCAATGATCCTTCCCATTGTGTTCCGGGGATAAAACCACTTGGTACAACCCGCGAACAACGACAGTGAGAACAACGTCCCTCGAGCCACACGATCAGAGACTCACGGCCACGCGATTGGTTTGTGGCTTGCGGGCCACAGGGACCTCTTGTGGCTCCCGAGCCCAAANGCTCGCGAGCCATAAGAGAGAAGGAACTCGCGGGCCACGCTAGTTCCCTCTTTCTCAGGGGCCACGTTCCTTCCAACCTTTTCGATGTGTCCTACGATCCTTCTGATGATCGTCCGATACGTCCCTTGACTCTTCCGATCATGTGGGTCGTGAATTACATCGAAACGTAACTTGCGGGCCATAACTCGATGTGTGGGTTGCGAGCTACATCACAACGTATCTCGTGAGCCATGACTCCCTTAGCATATGTGGGCCACAACTCCTTCGACTACGTCTCTCGACACGTGTCGCAGACAAGTAACTATGCACGGCCCGCGGAATTGTCGCAGATTGTCGATTGATCAACGTTTAAAACCATCGACAATCGGAAGACTCACGAAGAACATTTTATATCCGTGATCATACTCTTTTTCCCTCGGTAAGGTATTTTCCCATGCGGTTTTCCTTACCAAGGTTTTTAACGAGGTGGTCATCAGAACACATACAACTCACGAAATTATCAGACAATCTCATGGGCCCAGAAACACTCCTAGCTAGCCAAACAGCCCAGTCCTGTATTGTGGGCCTGTATCCGTCTTTCATCAAGAATATAACCCTACGAAGTGATCCGAGCGCCGTCAAGCAAGAAAGTTTGAGAACGAGTATATTCAACACATATCAGAGAAAAGGAAGTATATCGAAGGAAAAGGAAAGACGGCCCACAAGGAGCTTGGGCACCAAGACGGTTTAGCTAACAGTATATATAAGATCTAAGGTCGTAGCTCTTAGATCATTCTCTCATATCTCGAAATCTCAGAGCAGCTTGTAATCTTTGAGAGATCTATCAATAAAACGACCCCACATCCTTCATCTTTTTCCATTGCTTTTTGTTTTCTTACTTTCGAGCGGTTCACAGAGTTATAGTCGACGATCCTGAAATGTTTCGTAGACAAGTTTTGGTTGTGTGAATTTTCGCCCACACAGCTCTCAATCTCTTACAAACTCATAAGCTATGCCACACATTGACATCTTCTTATATATTGAGGAAGACCTAGATTTTCCTAAAACACATAAAGGAAAATATCTAGTTAGTACGTACATATTTAGATAACTCCTAAATATGCACTTTCCTAAACCCGTTTGGAATAGCTTGCCTTTCAAGCTATGTTCAAGCTTAAGCCAACATTCTCCCCTTTAAGCTTGAAGTCACTCTCCTTCACTTCTTGGACTCCAATAAGATCTTTCATTTCCTTGAACTTGATTCTACCAAGGGCCTTTGTCAATATGTCCGCCTTTTGCTCACTTCCTGGAACATGCTCTACACCTATTTGTCTATTCTCAACATACTCACGTATAAAATGATATCGCCTTTGTATGTGCTTACTCCTACCGTGGAAGACTGTATTTTTGCTAAGAGAAATTGCTGATTGATTGTCAATGCGTATGGTGACTCTTTCACTTGGTGTTCCAGTAATTTCACTTAGCAGATCTTGTAGCCAAATAGCATGCTTTTCTGCTTCAGTTCCTTCCACAAACTCTGATTCACAAGATGATATTGCCACCATATCTTGTTTTTGTGAGCACCAAGTTATCGGACTTCCTCCAAGATATAACACATGTCCTGTTGTTCCTTTTCCATCATCCGGATCAATACTGCAACTGCTATCACTATAGCCTATCAACCTTGCTATTTTCTCACACCGTCTAAACTTTAAACCAAGAGTAGTTGTCCCCTTCAAGTATCTCAAGCATTGTTTCATTGCAGCTGCATGTGACTCTCTCGGGCTCTGCATATATCTACTTAAAACTCCCGTACAATATGACAAATCTGGTCTTGTATGAAGAAAATATCTGAGACAGCCAACATATTTCCTAAAAACTGTAGCATCAACCTCTTTCTCGTTCTCAAATTTTGATAGTATCAGACCTGCTACCATCGGAGTGTGGGTGGGATTACATTCCTTCATTCCAGCCTCTTCTAGAATCTTAAGAGCATACCTTCTTTGATTTAATGATATTCCTTCATTATGCTGAATGACTTCGATTCCAAGATAGTATGTTAGCCTTCCAAGATCGCTCATCTCAAAATTAGAAGCCATCTCTTCTTTAAATTTGTTAATAACGTCCAAGCTTGTTCCTGTGATGAACAAATCATCAACGTATACTGCTATGACTAAGAGATGTCCTTCAACTTCCTTTTGATACATAGACGGCTCTTTTGACATTTTCTAAATTGAAGCTCCATGAGAATGTGATTCAGCTTGTTATTCCATGCTCTCGGTGCTTGCCTCAAACCATGCAATGCTTTGTTGAGCATATAAACCTTATCTTCACTTCCTCTTCTTTCAAAACCTTCTGATTGACAAATATAGACAGTTTCCTTTAGTTCTCCATGAAGAAAGGCTGTTTTGACTTCAAGATGATGTATTTCCCATCCGTGAGATGCTGCTAGTTGATAAGAAGCCTTATGGTTTCAATTCGTGCTACGGGAGCAAATACCTCCTCAAAATCTACTACATATTGTTGTACGTACCCCTTAGCAATGAGACGAGCTTTTTGTTTATTGATACTTCCATCAGAGTTTCGTTTGAGCTTGAATACCCACATTAGACCAATCGGCTTCGCTCCATAAGGCAAATCAACTAGATCCCATGTTTTATGCTTCTCAATAGAACTGATTTCTTCTTCACAAGCGTGTGTCCACTCCTTTGATTCCTTAGCCTCTCTGAAGTTCCTTGGCTCGTTGTTTAAACAAAGAAGCAGTTGTTCTCCTTCATCTTCGGCAAGTAATACATCATCTTGAAGGTACTTTGGTTTATGACTATGTCTTCCTGTTCTTCTCAAAACGGGTGATGGTGATGAATCATTACTCGTTTCAACACCTTCACCTTCCAGCTCGTTTCCAAGTGTTGGTGCAGAGTTACCGTCATTACCATCATCACTCGACTTATCAAAGAGTTTTGTTTCATCTCTGTTTTGCTCTGTTTCAACATCTCTGTTTCTTTCTTGAGGATCAATGCAAATTCTGAAACCTTCATCGCTTTCTTCTGTTGGAACATGTCCTTTCCAATTCCAACCCTTTGTCTCATCAAAGACTACATCCCGACTCACCACTATTTTCTTTGTATGTGGATCAAACAATCGATATGCCTTTGAGCCTGGTTCTGTTCCTAGATGGACAAGCATCCGTGACCTGTCGTCAAGTTTCTTCAAGTTTGGTTTATCCACCTTTGCATATGCAACACAACCGAAGATTCGAATATGATCAATAGCTGGTGTGTTTCCTCGGAAGCATTCATACAGAGTCTTGTCCATAAGAGCTCGTGTTGACATTCTATTCAAGAGATAAGTAGAATGTCTTATGGCTTCTCCCCACATGTAATTTGGTATGTGCATATGTTTAAGAATACTCATGGCCATCTCCATCATGGTTCTATTGCGTCTCTCCACAACTCCATTTTGTTGTGGGGTATATGGGGCAGTGAGATGCTGTTTGGTGCCCGAGCGTTCACAAAACAAGTTAAATTCAAGCGATACAAACTCTCCTCCTCTGTCCGTCCTGAGAGTTTGTATTTTCTCTTATGATTCTCTCTCCACCAGAATTTTAAAATTCTAAAACTTGTGAAAAACATCTCATTTTTCCTTCACCGGAATAGTCCACATGTATCAAGAATAATCATCAATAAGAACGAAAATGTACCTATTTCCAGCGCTTGTGCTTGGTGTTATAGGACCATATAGATCTCCGTGTATTAGTTCAAGCTTCTTCGTTACTCGGTAGTCAGTTGCTTGGGGAAACACTTGTCTAGTTTGCTTCCCAAGTAAGCATGAGTTGCATATTTCCTTTTCAAGTGTGATGCTCGGAGCTCCCTGGACAAGTTCTTTATCTATCCTCATCTTGATTTTTGCAAGACTCGCGTGTCCCATTATTGTGTGCCACCTGCTTGACTCACTTATGCTTGTCAAATATAAACAAGTATCGTTACGCAATCCCATTTGAACTTTGTATAACCGATTCTTGGATCTTTCTGTTTTCACAAGCAACTGTCCATTGCGATCATGCATTATCAAGTAAACTCCTTTCAACCTCACATCACAACCTGATTTTGTAGCCTGTCCGAGACTTATGATGTTGCTCTTCAAGTCGGGTATGAAATAGACATCATTCATTACTCTCGATTTACCATTCAAGTCAATGAAAGCAACCGTTCCCTTTCCTTTAATGTCTATGCGTGAGTTATCCCCAAATCTCACTTTTCCAGTAATAGAGCCATCAAGCTTGTCAAAATACCTTCAATCCCCTGTCATGTGGTTGCTAGCACCGTTGTCAAGGTACCAGATATACTTTTTATTTGTGCTGGTTTCAAACTTGCTAGGTACACAATTTTTCTCGTTCAACTAGACAACTTCGTGCATCATGAGTTCATCTGCGTTTTGTGTGTCCTTCTCATCCTTCTCTCGTGCCTCCTGTAGTTTAAGCAAACGATCAGGACAGTCTGATGCAAAGTGGACACTGTTATCACATCTATAGCATGTGATATGTGAGATGTCTCTTCCTCCATATCGTCCTCGACCTCTTCCTCTATAGGAAGATCTTCCACCACGACCTCTGCCTCTGTAGTCTCCATTCGAGTTACGGTTCGAATGATTTGTCTGACCTTCTGTATTCGCATACATCAATATATTTTGTTCCTCTTGAGCTTCCTCTTCATCAAAGATACGCTCTTCATAAGCCTTCAGCCTTCCAATAATATCTTCGAAGCTTGTAGTTTTAAGATTTAAAACTTGTTCCAGCGAAGCTACTATATGAATATACTTTTGACGAGGAAGACTCTTAAGGAACTTCTTCACCAATTTTTATTCTTCAATAGTTTCACCTAGGGCAGCAGTTCGTGATGATATCTCTGACAATTTCCCCACAAAGTCATCAATCTTGTCAGAGTCCTTCATCTTAAGATGATCGAATTCAGACATTAATGTCTGTAGCCTAGCTTCCTTGACTCTCTCGGCTCCCACGTGCCTGGTCCTAATTGACTCCCACACTTCTTTTTCTGTTCCAAGCTCTCCAACTTGTAGGATGAGTGTCTCTGGTATAGATTAAAACAGGAGGGCGATCGCAAGATTGTTCTTATCTCCATCAACTTGTTTTGCACCCACTGTCTCTATGACCTCCCAAACCTTGTGTACTTTGAGAGCCACCTTCATATTCATGTCCCAAACGGTGTAATTCATTGTGTTAAGCATTGGACACTGGATTGAAGAGATTCCTCCTCCTCCATCCTTCGGTTTTGCCGTTACCGTGGCAATATCTCCCATGTTCTCAAGCAAAGATCACAACAACACTAAGGGCACAAGTTCACGATCTCACCAATAGACCTACACAAGCTCTGATACCAAATATAAAATCAAAGCTCTTTAAGAACACAAGTGATAAAGAATAACTCTCTTTATTAGCTTTAGAAAATTTCTCAAAACTAAAGCTCTCAATCTCGTACAAACTCATAAGTTATGCCACACATTGACATCTTCTTATATATTGAGGAAGACCTAGATTTTCCTAAAATACATAAAGAAAAATATCTAATTATTACATATTTAGATAACTCCCACTACAAGAAAACACCTCGTTTACGAGGGAAATTTGCGACGCCGATTTTCCCTCGCAAATCTGTGTGGCATTTGCGACGAATGCGCGTGTAATCCCAAACATCATCTCACATTCGTCGCAAATCCGCGAGGACACTTTTTNCGACGAATGCGCGTGTAATCCCAAACATCATCTCACATTCGTCGCAAATCCGCGAGGACACTTTTTGTTGCAAAACCGTCGCAACTTAGCGACGTCATTGCGACGTTTTCGAGTAAAGGGTGAACTATGTGAGAACTGAGCGACGTATGTGCGTCGAACAGGTAATCAACGCAAAGAACTCGCAAAT
>OVAP01002297.1:0-19982 GCA_900406295.1 Aurinia saxatilis
CAACTCTGAAGTCCAGCTTTGGGATTCTGGTTCCAACCGTCAAGTAATTACACAAATCCCTCTCTTTCTCTCTTATGTTGAGATGTAATATCCTGTTTGTCATGTCTTAACCTGATTGTGTTGGACTCTTTCTGCAGCTGAGAACATTGAAAGGTGGCCACGCATCAAGAGTTGGTTCTCTGGCGTGGAACAATCACATCCTGACAACGGGAGGAATGGACGGACAGATTATCAACAACGATGTCAGGATCAGATCACACATTGTGGAGACTTACAGAGGTCACACTCAGGAGGTTTGTGGGCTTAAATGGTCTGGATCCGGACAGCAACTAGCAAGTGGTGGCAACGATAATGTGGTACACATCTGGGATCGTTCTGTCGCCTCCTCAAACTCAACCACGCAATGGCTGCACAGGCTTGAAGAACATACATCTGCAGTTAAAGCCCTTGCGTGGTGCCCGTTCCAAGCTAACTTGCTTGCAACAGGTGGTGGTGGAGGAGATAGGACAATCAAGTTCTGGAACACTCACACAGGAGCTTGCTTGAATTCGGTAGACACTGGCTCTCAAGTTTGTTCTTTGTTGTGGAGCAAGAATGAAAGAGAGTTGCTAAGCTCACACGGTTTTACACAGAACCAGCTTACACTTTGGAAATACCCATCCATGGTGAAAATGGCTGAGCTCTCTGGGCACACATCAAGAGTTCTATATATGGCCCAGGTAAAGAAACAAATGAATTTTAGTCTAGCTTCTGAAAGTAGTGTGAGGTTTTGAGGTCTTTAGTTCTAAAACTTGTGCTGTTTGTTGTGTTTTCTACAGAGTCCAGATGGTTGTACCGTAGCTTCAGCAGCAGGGGACGAGACACTAAGGTTCTGGAATGTTTTCGGAGTACCTGAGACTACCAAGAAGGCTGCTCCAAAAGCAGCCCGCGAGCCCTTTTCTCATGTGAATCGTATTCGATGAAACTCTGAAGACCACTCAAGGAAAACCATTGATATTGTTGCTACATAAGTCAAAGATTTTTATTTTTGTTTTTATTCATTTTTGTTCATGAAAGTTGTTGAGTCAAACTTGAATGTTTGGATATATTATAATGTACATGTTTATAATAGAAGTTCTTGAGTCAAATTACTTGTTTGGATATATTGAATAGAAAGATTTTAGTCTTAAATGGTATGCAGGCCCGGCTCTTGGGCTGTGCAAGAGGTGCATTTGCACCGGATCCAAAATTTTTTTTGCAATTTTTGATACATTTTAGGGTCCATTTTAAATAAATTAGGGCCCATTTTTAAAAAACCGTATGCATTTTTATTATTACTGCACAAGGCTCATTTTCTTGATGAGCCGGGCCTGATGGTATGATTACTCAAAGGTAGCTATTTGTTTTTTTTTTTGGATTCATTTTGTTCATGAAAGTTGTTGAGTCAAACTTGAATGTTTGGATATATTATAATGTACATGTTTATTATGAAAATTGTTGAGTCAAATTACTTGTTTGGATATATTGAATAGAAAGATTTTAATCTTAAATGGTATGATTACTCAAAGATAGCTATTGTTTTTTCTTTTCCCATTAAGTCTTGCAAGTTTTTCATTATTTTTGCAATTGCAAGTCTTGCAAGTTTCTCTATAGCTGTATCCCAATGAACCATTGTTAGCAGCAATGATGGCATTTTATATATAATGTGTGGCTCCATGAAGCAGGGGCACATTTCATCAAGGTTTCCTGACTTTATTATACACTCGTTAAGCTACTAATTAAGAGGTCTTGGATTTCCAAACAAGCATACAAAGATGCCTACTCGATGAGATTATCTACACTCCACCGAAAATTCTGTCTGTGGGTCACATTTTGATCTCACAGAGTAAAACAAGCAAACAACACACTTCCGGAACGGCATGAGCCGAGAGGAGAATCAGATGATACCTAGTCTTTACCGTTACATACAGCCAGGGGCGAAGCCACATATGAATATAATTGACCCATTTTTTTTTTTTTTTCATTAGTTTAATTGGTTTGAAATTTAGTTAATGTATCATTTGAACTGGTTTAATTTAGTTTTATGTGGTTCAACTTATATTTTGAACTACACCCATTTTATTAAAGGGGCTTAACCACATATACCCATTTTTTTATTTCATTAATCACATATACCCACCTTCCTTCCTTTTTTTGTAAAAAGTCTAAAATAACCCTATTTAAAATATAACTATTTATGGGGTTTTAGGGTTTAGGATCTAGGGTTTAGGGTTTAAAAACCCTAAACCCTAAATTCCTAAACCCTAAAAAGTCTTTCCACCCCTAATAAACCCTAATCTCCTAAAATATAAACCCTAAATTCTAATAATTAAACCCTAATTGTTATTAAAAATTAAATCCTAAGTTTAGGAGGGTTTAACCCTAAATCCTAAACCCTAAGTAAATCATAAACTCTATAATTTTACTAAACTTTAAACCTTAGAATCCTAAACCCTAACAAATATATCATTTATAATGAAAAATAGCTTTAGTAAATAAAGGGTATAATTGTATTAATATAAAAAAAGTGGGTATATGTGATTAAAAAAAGAGGTGTGGTTATATGTGGTTAGTGGGTATGTAAACCCTAGCAAATATATCATTTATAAAAAAAATAGCTTTAGTAAATAAAGGGTATAATTGTATTAATATAAAAAAGAGTGGGTATATGTGATTAAAAAAAGAGGTGTGGTTATATGTGGTTAGTGGGTATGTAAAGTTGGGTATATTTGTGATTCTCTCTTTATTTAAAATCCAGTTTTGTTTGTATTTTATGAAATTTATAATAAAACTAGCCCACATTATAAAATTTTATCCTTTAACTTATCTAATCCTGTTATATAATCTGAGAACAAAAAATATTTTTAATTTCCAGTTTTCATTACCATCATCATCCTCTTATCAATATTTTCATCTTCATATTCAATAATTCAAGTAAATCTATATTATATTTTTATTTCCTTAGAAAGTGTAGAGTGTGTATTTGATGATTGTCATCTCTTTGTTCAATACATTCATCTTCCTATTATAAATCAAACTGTTATAAAACGGTTTTAAAATATGAAAAACGCCTAATTGATTTTTTGGAATAACTTATATTTTCACTATTTTTTAATATCAATAATATTTATTTAATTATATATTGACTTTGGTAAAAAAATATTTTCGGATTTGCAGCGGCATACAACCATGGGAAGGTTCATTGATCTAGAAGTAAGGGTTTCACTTATGAGTGCTAGATTTGTCCTCATTTAGTGGTCTTGGAAGTAGTTTTTTTTTGTGTGTGAATTTCATGATCTATTGGTGCATAGAGAAAGTAAAGCTATGTTCTGGACGTATAGTCCAATTGTATTTTTTCTTTTTCCTGAGTAAATTGAATTTAGTTGAGGTTTTCCAAATTTAGTTGTTTTTATTGTTTATATTTACGTTTTACCCAAAAATACAATTTGAAAATAATGTTCTATATGGAAAGAGAATTTTATGAGTAAAAAGGAAAGAGAAAGACGTTTAAAAAAAAAGTAAAGAGAAAGAGAAATTCGAAAAATGATGCCTCATCAACTTAGTGTATCATCAAAAATACATTTGGACAAAGTTAGCATAAGGATACAACATGTATTATAACAAATCCACACCTGGTATTTCATAAGATAACACTTTTTTCTAAATTTTCTTCTAAAATAAAAATTAATTGTGAAGATGTAAAGATAAATTTTGACTAGAAAAATATAGCAATGTGTCTTCCCGTCTCATCTGTTAATGCAACTCATATGACATTATTTCCTTAATAAATAGTACCTATTCAAAATTTGTACTATTATAGAAATGTGTCTTCTAGTTTTGTAGATAACATTTTATACAAAATTTGTACTATTCTATAAATGGATATGATGAACATTGTTTACGTTTTTTAAAATCTCATCAAGAAGAGGTAAAACTTTTTTATTTGATGATATTACTAACTTAACACTATAAAATTCAAAATAAATTTTGGATGACAAATATTGATTAATTAACACACTTACAAATACAAAAAATAAATAAATTCACGATTACTTAGTAATCATGTTTTGTTACATTGGAAAAAATGAATCATTGACAAGATAGCAAAAAACCATCATTCTCGCATCAGCCTGTTTGGTTAGGAAATTTGCATTTTGACTTCAAACCATATAAATATCAGACTCGTATAAAATGTTTTAGGTAATTACCAAACAAATTCATATACTTTTCTAGAATTCTGATTTAAGGCCAAAGGTTTTATTAAATTGCAATATTAGCCCAGAAAGATAAAGCTTCGTCGTTTTTACATCTTAAACCCTAGATTCCAACATCTCTTCTTCTGTGTACAAACAATCTAATCGAGAAGGAAAAAGAGGGAGAGAAAATGGGAAAAGAGATCCAATCGCCGCAAGAACAGAGCTCTTACACCGTCGAGCAGCTCGTCGCCGTCAATCCCTTCAACCCTGAGATCTTACCCGATCTCGAAAACTACGTTAACGAACAGGTGAATTGTTTGAAGTTTTTTTTTGGTATGGGAATGGAATTAGCTTTTGATTGATTGTTGAATTGGTTTCGTTGTGATTCTCAGGTTACGTCGCAAACGTATAGTCTTGATGCGAATCTATGCTTGCTTCGTCTCTATCAGGTAGTGTGATTTAAGGATCGTAATTCATGATTTTCCAGAGATTTTGGTGTTGTCTTATCGTTTGTTGGTTTTATGTAGTTTGAGCCAGAGCGCATGAACACTCACATCGTGTCTCGTATCTTGGTCAAGGTATGGATCAATGTAGCAATCTTTTTATTAGCTGATGATTAGTTTCTGATTGTGTTTATTACTTTTGTGAAGGCTCTTATGGCTATGCCAACTCCAGACTTCAGCCTTTGCCTCTTCTTGATCCCGGAGAGAGTGGTACTGTTCTTTCGCTTTTACTTCATCCTTAAGTTCAGAGGGAAATAGTCTTCCAATGTTTCTTCAGCTATTAATGATTGACAAATGAACTAAATTGAATCACTAGTATTTAGATTGTTGTGCTACTCTAAATCGTTGAAGTCAGCCCAATTTTTTTAATTTAGGATTCGTGAGGAAGATTGAGTGTCAGCGTTTTGGATTCGTAATAATTAATATATATGCACTTGTTTGAATTGTGATTTCAGCAAATGGAGGAGCAGTTCAAGTCACTAATTGTTCTCTCACACTTTCTTGAGGTATGCAGACATCAATGTTAGTTGAGGGCTGAAAAGGTGTATATGGAGTATTTAACTCACATGTTTAACTTTTGCAGACTGGGAGGTTCCAACAGTTCTGGGATGAAGCTGCCAAGAACCGTCACATTCTCGAGGCTGTTCCAGGTAAAAGTTCTGAATCATATATAGATTGTCTACTAATGCCAAGCCTATATAAAAGTCATGGGTTTATTTATTCTACTTTCTGTTTCTTTTTATGATTTTGTGTGGATGTCTGATATGCGAGATTTAATGCAGGTTTTGAGCAAGCTATCCAGACATATGCAAGTCACCTTCTTAGCTTAACCTACCAAAAGGTTCCAAGATCTGTGCTTGCTGAGGTATGAGTTCGGTTTATGATTCTTGACACATTACTAGATTTGATTTTCACAATGCATATCTTAAGTTATTAAATTGTGGGATTTTCGCCTGATTTTCATCATGGATAGCTTATCAAATTGTTGAACTTTGGGTGTGAATTTTCTGACTTTTATATAATTTTCCACATCATAATTGTGTTAGTCTCTCTCACACAAACGAAAATTGTGTTAGTCTTTCCTAGTTACCTTTACTTGATAAAATTCCCTGGCTCATTAGTTCATGAATATTTTGCACAGGCTGTTAACTTGGATGGTGCATCTCTAGACAAGTTCATTGAGCACCAAGTGACTAACAGTGGATGGATTGTTGAGAAAGGTGGAAATCTCGTCTTACCACAAAATGAATTTAACCATCCGGAGCTTAAGAAAAACACAGGTGAGAATGTTCCCTTGGAACACATCGCCCGCATCTTCCCCATTCTTGGTTGAAACAAATTCATAAGGACACATCAAATTTTCCTTTTGTCTCTGGTATTCATGTAATACACACTGTAAGACTACTGTAATGTGTTTTCGGCACTGGCCTAGCTCTTTACAATTTTGGGGCAGATTTTCTTCAAAAATTAACTAGACAGAGATTTTGCCATAGATAGCTTGATCGATTTAAACTTCTTGTAAGATTATTGGGATGCAATACTTCTATACTCGTTTAAGAAGCAACAACAATCACGAAACCAGGTGTGATATAGCTTATGCTACATGGTCGAATAGTTGTCTTATATGTAAAGACTCTTGGAAAATGGGAACGGGCACGGGGCAACTGCAAACGAAGGTCATAGAAATACAACAACCGTTATTGTCCTCTTGTCTACACAGATCACATCCGAAGATTGACAGCCATCCATTTGGAAGGCTCACGTGTTTGACACCAAATCAGCATCACGTGCTCCTTTTACTATTCATTTTCTCCTTTCCCATGCACATTTTTGACTCCCCCCATTTCTTTTGATTACCCTTATAATATAAGTTACAGCATTTCGAGGACCACTAACTTTGGATTACGAGGTATAAAATCCCTTTCATACAGTCTAAAATTGGCACTAATGGTAATATAATATTTGAATTAAATTAATAACAACAATCATGAGCCGAATGCATAAAAAGGAATTATAATTTTTTTGGATTTACTTAACAAACAAGCATTAATAACTAAAAAGCAATAAAAACGTTTGATGGTCAAAAAACAAATTGTAACGACGATGGACATATATAAAGATGGATATATATATATATATATATATATATTTATTTATTTAGTTGTATTATTTTTTGGGCGACTACAATTAATAAAAAAATAATTGTGTTTAGTCGACGTAATGAACTATAGGTTGACGAAAAATAATGTATATATGATAAAACGTAATTGATGTGATATAGCTAATTAATACGTGTAGGATATGAATGATATATACGTGAATTAAATAAAAAGCGAAAACAACAACAAGGATCAGACAGATAAAAAACGCGACAAACACAATAGAACAGGGCAATCAAAAACCAGAGAAGAGCAGAAACAAACTCCAAATCTTCCTTCATGTACATCTCTCTAATCCACTCATTTTTTATTCAATCAATTTGAAGATTCTTTGTTTATTGTTTCGAATCTCTTCCATTTATAATCAAAATCCGTTGTTGCCCTTTCCATATTCTGAGCTTGCCACAATTTCTATGAGATTCTGGTTTCGAGAAATTGATTTTACGAATCTTATCCGTAAGAAAAGTTGCATCTTTTGATTTTTTTTTTGGATTTTGGTTAACCGTTTGTTTCTTCTTTTGTTTTGGTTAACTTTTTCAATTAAAAAATTCGTTTCTTGCTTGTGTAGTTTTGCATTTGGAGTTTCGTGAACGATCTTAAGAGTTGCTTTGTTTCAGAGGGTTTATCGATTCGCATTTTGTTTGATTGAGGAATCAATCAGAAGAATCTGAGGTTTGAGGGATATCGAAAATTAGGGATCTCATGAGAGTGACCTAGTGACTTAGTCCTAAATCTCTGACGAATCTGTTTCAAAGGTAATTAATTTGATTGACTTTTCTCTCCTTTTCTTTCTCTTCATATGTTTGATTTTAAGGACTAAAACTTCCTTTTTAGGTAATAAAGGTGAAGACTTGATGCGATTAAGCAAATGGGTATGTGGTGATGACTCTCCTTGTTGTTGGAGATTCAATAAATGGACACACCAGATAACAACAAAGTCCCTGGATTTGTTGATATAGTCAAATCATGGATCCCTCGAAAGACTGAGTCCTCACATATGTCGAGGGACTTTTGGATGCCTGATCAAAGCTGTCCTGTATGTTATGAATGTGATGCTCAGTTCACTGTTTTTAATCGAAGACATCATTGCCGGCTTTGTGGTCGAGTTTTTTGTGCCAAGTGCGCGTCGAATTCTATTCCCTCTCCGTCATCAGATGAAACAAAGGATAGTCACGAGGAGTTAGATAGGATTCGGGTTTGTAATTATTGCTATAAACAGTGGGAACAAGGGATAGTTCCGCCTGATAACGGTTCTTCGATTATTAGTCTTCATTTTAGTTCTTCGCCTTCTGCTAGAAGTGTGGCGAGTACTACCTCCAATTGCACCTCTATCAGTAGTAATTGCACCGCTGATTCAGCTTCTGGACCTTCCCCTAGACCAAAAGTGAATCCTCGAGCTACTCGTCGGGTCTCTTCAAACATGGAAGTTGAGAAGTCCAAGCAGCAGAATGCGTCATCGCATAGGAGTTCAGATCCTTATGGACGTGTGGTAAATTCTTCTCAGGATCAAGTTGATTTCTTTGTGAACGGGTACCTTTTCTTTCTCTGTGTGCATACATTTACTTGCAGTTTCTTTTATATGTTCTCTTTGGTGATGTTTAAGAGGCTTGTATATAAACATTCAACAACTGTGCGTGTTATACGGGATCTTTAAAATTATTCAGTACTGGCTCAGTTTGAATTTATGTGTTGAGTACTTTTTGGAATTGGTAGTGGCAGGAGTGATGGTGAAGCTGACGATGATGATGATTATCACTCTGATTATGCACAATCTTACTCTCAAGGAAATGACTACTATGGTGCCATCAGTCTCGACGAAGTGGATCATATCTATGGGTCACATGATACTCATGATGTTGGAGAAAACATAGAGTCAAACATCCTAAGTTGCGTGCCCCCTGATCAAGATTCTGACGCAGTGAACACAGAGACGATAGATACTTCCAGACTACAAGAAAATGGATGGAATAATGTGAAGGAGGGAAGCCCCCCTCCTGAAGAGCCCTTTGAGCCCGAAGTAGTGGACTTTGAGAGTGATGGGCTCTTATGGCTACCTCCAGAGCCTGAGAACGAAGAAGATGAAAGAGAAGCAGTGCTTTCTGATGATGAAGGTGATGAAGGTGATAGAGGTGATTGGGGGTATCTTCGCCCATCAAACAGCTTTAATGATAAGGAGTTCCACTCTAGGGACAAATCCAATGGTGCGATGAAAAATGTTGTTGAAGGGCACTTTAGGGCTTTGGTAGCACAGCTTTTGGAGGTTGATAATCTACCTATGGTCAATGAAGGTGATAAAGAGGGCTGGCTTGATATTATAACATCATTGTCCTGGGAGGCTGCAACACTTCTTAAGCCAGATACAAGTAAAAGTGGAGGAATGGATCCTGGAGGATACGTGAAGGTTAAATGCATCCCCTGTGGACGTCGCAGTGAGAGGTGAGTTTTTTTTTACCCTTTATTTGCGATTGTTTACTATGCTTGATGTTCGTTCTAGACACAGTGGCACATTTGTGGTTTTTCAAATTTTATTCATGCTTTTGTACTGTATGGTTGTTACTCTGTGCAATTTTATCATGTTTGACAAATTCTCCTTTTAAATAGAATTGACATTTATTGTGGAATCGCTAGAGACTGTCTCCTGGATTTTCCTTATCAATTATCATTATCTAGATCCACACTTTCGACATGTAGCATGAAAGCTGTTTAACATTGACTACTCAGTTGATTTTGTTGTCTTTTTAGGCCTCTATTTTTTTTTTTTTCCCTTTATCTTTTGGCAGAGCTTCCGTATATAATTTACGGCTGCGTTTCTAGTCATAGGGCAGTAACATTTTTATGAATTGGAAAAATAAAGAGGGCTTACTTTTTGTTTTGTACTTGTACTCGTTTCCACTTTATTTTCCTGTTACCTAATGAGAAATTATGCCAACAAAAATTTTAAGTTTAGAAGATCTAGAACTTTTATCTCGTTGTTGTCTATTATTGATGGTTTTACTTTGTAAAGTCCAGTAAACATTTTATCTATGCTGATTGACTGCCTAACTCTGTAATACTGATTAGACTGGGATGGCATTTTCTTTTAGTATGGTCGTGAGGGGAGTTGTTTGTAAGAAAAATGTGGCTCATCGGCGAATGACTTCAAAAATCGAAAAACCTCGTCTGCTGATCCTTGGTGGAGCTCTGGAGTATCAGCGTATCTCTAACCAGCTGTCAAGTTTTGACACTTTGTTGCAACAGGTCTTAATCTTTTTTCTTTTTTTCATATATTTCCTTATAACCATGGACATCATGATCATTGGACTGGAAGAAAAGCAAACTAATGAGTAATAATTTTGTCACTTTAGAGTGTCAAATTTTCTGCATTATTAAAGGCTCTCTCCGGTGTTTCAGGAAATGGACCATTTGAAGATGGCTGTTGCCAAAATTGACTCTCACAATCCCGACATTCTCTTGGTGGAGAAGTCTGTCTCGCGGTTTGCGCAGGAATATCTTCTTGCAAAGGACATATCTCTTGTTTTAAATATTAAAAGGTCGCTTTTAGAGCGCATATCCCGCTGTACTGGTGCGCAGATTGTCCCTTCGATCGACCAGCTCACATCTCCAAAGCTGGGTCATTGTGACCTGTTCCACGTGGAAAAATTTGTTGAGAAACATGTTAGTGCTGGTCAAAATGCGAGGAAAATGGCCAAGACGTTAATGTTCTTTGATGGCTGCCCAAAGCCTTTGGGTTGTACGGTAAGTTTCACAACATTTTAGGTGTTTTAAGACATGAGATCCTTGACGTATTATTAATGACTATGCATATAGTATATCTGATTAAGGAATTTAAATGTATGTGATTATCTGTCTTTTTTCCCAGATATTGCTCAAGGGGGCACATGAAGATGAGCTTAAGAGGGTGAAACATGTGATTCAGTATGGAGTTTTTGCAGCATATCACTTAGCTCTCGAGACATCTTTCTTAGCAGATGAAGGTGCTTCTCTTCCAGAACTTCCACTACAGACCCCAATTACAGTGGCTTTACCTGATAAACCATCACCCATTAACAGATCAATATCTACAATACCTGGTTTTAGTGTTTCAAGTGTTGAAAAGTCTCTAACTGCTGAATTAATGGGTGAGCCACAAAAATCCGATGCCGACTTCACTGGTCATTTCACTTCTAGTAAGACTCATTTGCAAGGAGAATTGGATGGAAACAAAAGAATTAACCCTTCTGAAAGACTACTCCACAACTTGGATACTGTTTACTCTAAGCCTCCAGAAATTACTACCTCTAAGGACGATGGGTTAGTTACTACTCTAGAACCCAGCCAGTTATTATTTCACATGGATGAAGCTTCTGCTCAAACAGATCAGTGGTCTGTTTTACCCCATGCCACAGAACAAGTAATCGATGGTTCTTACACTAACGAATCCACAGACCAAAATTCTAGTAGAAATGAACAGGTGGACTCTTCAAAAGGAGACTTTCTTCCGTCAGCTTCTGACCATCAAAGCATATTGGTTTCTTTATCAACAAGATGTGTGTGGAAGGGATCTGTGTGTGAGCGGGCTCATCTACTCCGTATCAAATACTATGGGAGCTTTGACAAGCCTTTAGGACGTTTCTTAAGGGATAATCTCTTCGATCAGGTACCTTTCATTTGTTAGATGTTTGTTACCTATCCTTTCTTAACACACCATTCTTCTTTTAGCCATTGATGATGAAATCAAACCTCTGATGGAATCAGATGCACCGGCTACTCTGATTAAAGTCCTGTGGTTACTTACCTGTTAACATGGATAATTGTGGCATCAATTAAGTAGGTTCTGTGTTCATAGATTCATAAAAGAAGTTCATGAAAACAGTGGGAGGGTACGTATAGGTGAGTGAAAGACTGGAGGGAATATTGGATAAATGACATTAAAATGGTAAAGATTCCAGGCTAATTAATTGATTAAGATCAGAAGTTATGAAGCATATCATGTTGGTATAAACTTCTGATATTAAGTAGGTGAGGCTTGCATTACTCTCTTGTTTAGGATCATTGCTGCCCCTCTTGTACAATGCCAGCGGAAGCACACATTCACAGCTATACTCATAGGCAAGGTAGTCTGACAATATCTGTTAAGAAACTGCCTGAATCGTTACCTGGGCAACGCGAAGGAAAAATTTGGATGTGGCATCGATGCCTGAAATGTCCTCGGATCAATGGCTTTCCTCCAGCCACACGCAGAATTGTTATGTCAGATGCTGCATGGGGCTTGTCTTTTGGCAAATTTTTGGAGCTGAGCTTCTCTAACCATGCGGCGGCTAGTCGTGTGGCCAACTGTGGTCATTCCCTTCACAGAGACTGTCTCCGGTTCTATGGGTATGAAGTGATCTTTTTCTAATAAACACTTTTGTCTTGGATTATTGAAACCATTTTACCGTTTTGCTTGCTTTTTCATTGTACTTTACTGAGTTCCTTTCTTTCATGTCTGATTCTTAAGTAGCATATTTTTCGTCTGCTTTTGGCTATTCGAGTCAGACTTAGCGTGTTATATGCATTACATCAGAGATAATGTATATAATATAGGCTCCGCAATTATTAGTTATTTTGGTCATTCCCATCTCGAAATGTGGCAACTGTCACTTATTTTTGAGGGTTCTAATCTTGTGTTAAACGAGCATGGATGTGTAAGTACTGATTGTCTCGTATATTTCCCTTACTGCAGTTTCGGGAAAATGGTAGCTTGTTTCCGCTATGCTTCAATCAATATATATGCAGTTGTTCTGCCACCGGCAAAACTTGAGTTTAACTATGAAAACCAGGAATGGCTACAGAAGGAATCAGAAGAGGTTACAAATTTCATATTTTTAAAATCGAATATTTGTCTACATTCAACAAAGCCAAGAGTCTTTATGTTACTTCTTTTTCATGGTTTCTATACTCTAGGTAATTAATAAAGCAGAAGTCCTTTTCAATGGGGTTCAGGAGGCACTTACTCAGATTTCAGCAAAAACAATGGGTGCAGCTTTTAAGGGCTCTCCCAACAAGATAATGCTTTCTCTTGAAGAACTCGCAGGACTTCTTGAGCAACGTAAGAAGGAATATAAGGTAAGCTGTCATGCAACTTACACTCATTAGACTGGAGAAGATACAAAGCTGCGTGTGCATTCACCAGACAGACACAAAAAAACACCCCCCTCCCCCCACCTTATGTATATACACGTGTGTGTAGAAACTGGACATTGTGTTACATATTAATAGGTAATTATCAACACGCAATTACAGAAACAAAATATGCTACATTTGAGGGAAAAATATGTATTGTATACATATTGATAGGTGATCATTATACTCTGTAGTGCAGTGCTTGGTTGTGCCAAAAAATGGATCTGAAATCTTATATTCTGAAAATTTTAGAAATTTGTCACCTGATTTGCTAGCCTTTATAGGATTGAGTCTTTTACGCAACCTCTGCATTAAAAAACTGGAGTCCGTACTGCAGTGTGGGATGATGTCTGTTGCCTCTATATGCAATACTGATTAAAGCTGTTGCTGGTTTTCAGGACTCATTGCAGCAAATGTTAAGTGTGTTTAAGGATGGACAACCTAGTATTGATATCCTTCTGCTTAATAAACTTCGAAGATTGATACTTTTTGATTCATATGCATGGGATGAATGCCTAACAGGGGCTGCCAGTATGGTAAGAAATAACTATTCTGAAGCTCCGAGGAATTCTTCCCCAAAAGTTATGGGTCGTGACGTCTCCTTAGAGAAGCTCGGTAATGAAAAAGTAAGCTCGATATCAGCCCATGTTGCAAGTAGCAATGACTCTCTACTCCAGGATGCAAAATACGATACAGGTCCTAACCAGGGTAAGGCGTCTGCCGATAACAGCAGCAAAGATGCAGCCCCAGACATTTCTTCGGATTGTAGGACGGAGTTTGACTCTAGTACAGGTGGTAAACAAAAATTGGTGGAGCCTTCACATGTGGTCAAAACTGTACTTTCTGAAAGCCTGTCTGAAGCAACCAACTTATCTGATACTCTTGATGCAGCATGGATAGGTGAACAAATTGCTTCAGAGAATGGTATTTCACGTCGGTCTAGCAGAGCTTCTTTGGCAAATGAAACTCAGCCTCTTGATTTAAGACGATCGGGTTCAGAAAGTGGGCTTAACTTTAAAAGGGGCCCTACTAATGAGGAGCATACAACAGAAGTTCAGATGCCGTCTCCTAGTTTTTACTATTCACTCAACAAGAATTATTCTCTTAATTCTCGCAAGCATATTATGGCTGAAGACCGGCCTGTTTATGTTTCTTCATATAGAGAGCTTGAATGGCGAAGTGGGGCGAGGTTGCTGCTTCCTCTGGGAACTAATGACTTGGTACTGCCAGTTTATGATGACGAACCTACTAGTATCATAGCTTATGCTCTTACATCATCAGACTATAACGCCCAGATGTCTGGGTCAGATAAGGCAAGAGATCGCTTGGATAGTGGGGGTTCCTTTTCACTTTTTGATTCTGTGAATCTTCTCTCATTGAACTCTTTGAGCGATTTGTCAGTTGACATGAGTAGAAGTCTTAGCTCTGCTGACGAACAAGTCTCGCAGCTGCTAAATTCATCATTGTATTTGAAAGATCTACATGCTAGAGTATCATTTACAGATGAAGGTCCTCCTGGGAAAGTGAAATACTCTGTGACGTGTTATTATGCGAAAGAGTTTGAAGCCCTGAGGAGAATATGCTGTCCCTCAGAGAGAGATTTCATTAGATCTCTTAGTCGATGTAGAAAATGGGGAGCCCAGGGCGGAAAGAGCAACGTCTTCTTTGCAAAAACTTTGGATGACCGCTTTATCATCAAACAAGTTACCAAGACAGAGCTTGAGTCCTTCATCAAATTCGGGCCAGCTTACTTCAAATACCTGACTGATTCAATCAGTACTAATAGCCCTACAAGCCTTGCAAAGATCTTGGGAATCTATCAGGTACAAAAGAAGAAGTAAATAAACTAGGATTCTTTTGGATCTATCTTATTTATTTAGCAACCTCTTCTCAACTACATGATAACTGAGGATGCTATGGTTTTCTTGGTCGATATGAAAATGTGATTTGTCTTGTTACCTCTTTTGTTGACATTTAATTAAAATCCATAATTCTTTCTAAAATCTTTGAAGGTCTCATCCAAACACCTAAAAGGAGGAAAAGAGTTTAAAATGGATGTCTTGGTGATGGAGAATCTCCTGTTCAAGCGGAACTTTAAAAGGCTTTATGACTTAAAGGGCTCAACTCGTGCCCGTTACAATCCTGATACAAGTGGTGCCGGCGCAGTTTTGCTGGACCAGAATCTGGTGGAAGCGATGCCGACATCTCCAATATTTGTTGGGAGCAAGGCAAAACGACTTCTTGAAAGAGCCGTCTGGAATGATACATCCTTTCTTGCTGTAAGTTTCCAGTTGTTACTCTTCTTTAAAACTGTTTTAAAATACCAAACTGGTTCTTGGGATTTACATATCAATACTAATGCAAGACATCTTGGTTTGTTTCTTTGGCTCAAGTCGATTCATGTAATGGATTACTCCTTACTGGTCGGAGTAGATGAGGAAAGAAGCGAACTGGTTCTCGGAACGATTGATTTCATGAGGCAATACACTTGGGACAAACATCTAGAGACTTGGGTCAAGACATCAGGGCTCCTTGGAGGACCCAAGAACTCATCTCCCACAGTGATATCGCCTCAACAATACAAGAAACGATTCAGGAAAGCAATGACGGCTTATTTTCTGATGGTTCCTGACCAGTGGTCGCCTGCCACGGTTGTTCCAAGCAACAGTTCTTCAGCAGATGTGAAGGAGGAAGAAGAGAAAGACAATCTTCAAGGTTCTAGTAACAACTCCTGAATCGTTTCCTGCAAGAGACATTACACAGATATTCAGTTAGCAAATACATACTCTCTAGCTATGGCTTCTTCTAGGCTCTAGTGTTTTTGGTTTTCTTTTGTTGGATGGTCTTTGGGTAATCTCTGTTTATGTTTTACCCTTAGCCTATGTGGCCTATGGCTCTTCCAATCGCATTTGCATCATAAGTAATAAAAGCAAAGATGCAATTGTACATACACTCACTTTTAAGTTATTCGTTATTTTTGTTTATTAAAACCTTTTGCACAGTAGAAGATGATACATGTTCTTTGATACTTTTATTTATTTTCTGGATGTTTTTCTTTTCTTCTTATTCTAAAACTACATTTATATTTCGATAAATAAAGCTTCTGTTAATTTTTTTTCCTTGTGTTTAAGTCCTAAAACTCTATAGAAAACCGATAATTTTTGCCATTCAACTCTTAAAACATCTACACTGATCAAGAAAGAACATACATCCACTGGACCATACGCTCTTGGTTGCATTTTAAGTTCTTACTGATCAAATTTATCAAGTATGAGGCGTAAAGCTTCTAGTAGTTAACCACCCCAAATCATGTAAGACGTAAATAAAGCCTCAGGGCCGAGCGAGGTTATTACTTGTCACCGGTTCAAGTTCGGTCCATTCTACTAGTCAACCACCAAAAATTATGTAAAACTATGTTTAAATTTTCTTTTTCTTCTTCTTGTGTGAACCATGATTGTTAACTTTATATTTTGTGTAGTATTTGATAGTGTAATGATCTGTGCTATTAGCTAAACAATCATAAGACTTCTAATAAACAGAAATAAACAGAGGGAGTAATAGGTTAATGTTGTTTCCTAATACCAAAAGGAAAGCTCTAAATGAAATTATAACAAAAAAGTACATATGCTCCAAAGTAGATAACTAATTTTTTTTTTTTTTTTGAAGTCTTAACACATAAATTTTAGTTTCATATAGTTAGCTAAAATTAGAATGCGTGAAAATGGCTCATGGGACAAACAATAGGCACCAATCCACAAAACTCTCCTGTCCAGACCAATTTCTTAAATTTGATAAGTTAATATCAAAGACAGCAAAAAAAAACCAAAAGTGAAACCAAGAAATCAAAAACAGAAGCAACAAATATAAACACAAAAAAATGAGCTATAGAAAGATTGATCTCCCATTTTAACCTCCCTGCCTTAGCTTGCTTCTATGGCAGAGGAAAATTAATTTTTTTCCTTCTCTCCAAAGCAAAAAAAAAAAAAAAAAGAAAAAAAAAAAAAAAAAAAAAANAAAAGAGAAAAAAAAAAGAGAAACAAAAAAAATGGCTTTTCAAGACTTCGACCAGATTCAAGTACGGGTAAATGCAGAAAGAAAACGTAAATTTCGAAAGAGAATCATCGTTGTGGTCGTATCTGCGCTTGTTATTGTTGCTGCCATTATTGGAGGTGCTTTTGCTTATGTTTCATATGAAAACAAAGCTCAAGTACAAGGTAAAAACACAACCAACAGCCCTAAAAAAGATAGTGGTAATTCTGATAATAAACGCGAAAGCCCGAGCCAGAGCCAGAGCCAGAGCCCGAAACCGCCTACATCCGCCGCAGCACAATCTGCCAAACCTGACCAAGTCAGTAAGATCATTCAAACGCTTTGTAATTCCACACTTTACAAACCAAGTTGCGAAAAAACTCTTAAAAATGGGACAAAGACAGATACTCCTTTGACTGATCCTAGGATCCTTTTAAAATCTGCTTTTGGAGCTGTCAATGACGATCTAATAAAAGCTTCCGATAAGGTATTGGCTATGAAAACAGAGAACCAAGAAGACAAAGACGCGATAGCGCAGTGCAAGTCGCTTGTGGATGACGCAAAGGAAGAACTTGTCACCTCTATGAGTAGAATCAACAAGACAGATGTTAAAAACTTTGCGAAAATAGCTCCCGGTTTAGGCAGTAGGCTAAGCGCGGTCATGTCTTATCAAGAGACATGTCTCGACGGTTTTGAAGAAGGTCCACTCAAAACGGATATACGCAGGAGTTTCAATTCTTCTAAAGTTATGACGAGTAATTCGCTCGCGATGATCAAATCTTTAGACGCATATCTTTCCTCGGCTACAACAAGAAATCTTCTTGATACAATAACTTCGGCTATAGACACGTCTTGGTTAAGTGATAAAGAGGGAAGAATGTTGAAAGCTATTGATGTGAAGGCTTTGAAACCTAATGCTACGGTTGCTAAAGATGGCAGTGGAAATTTCACAACCATTAATGATGCACTCAAAGCAATGCCTGCTACGTACCAAGGAAGGTATACTAACGAGTCTCATGATACTTCATATTTTATAACCACTAGACTACTATTTGCTATATTAATTAACTTTCCTTTTTTGGTAGGTATGTTATTTATATCAAACAAGGAGTTTATGATGAATCTGTGGTTGTTGACAAGAAGAAAGCTAATGTTACAATGGTTGGTGATGGATCGCAAAAGACTATTGTAACGGGTACCAAAAGCAACGCAAAGAAAGCCCGTACATTCCTCACAGCAACATTTGGTATATCTTGATCTCCTAGACAATGTTACTAATAGAACTTAGATTAGAGCCTTGATCGTTACAAACAATTTTACCGTTCCTAAAGAAAAGAAAGTAAAATACAATTCACATTTCTCAACATAAATTCAGATGAGAAACTATTACCGATTAGTTTTGAGTTGGAAGCCTTTGAAACTTCGCGGAAAAAATATATTTTTTGTTTGTATTGCCTATGTCTTATATGTGTTTGATATACTTTTATAGTGGCACAAGGCGATGGATTTATGGCAAATTCCATGGGGTTCCGGAACACGGCTGGACCAGAGGCACACCAGGCTGTCGCAATCCGTGTCCAATCTGACCGTTCTGTTTTCCAAAACTGTCGTTTCGAAGGACACCGAGACACATTGCACGCGTACACGCACCGCCAATACTATAAAAGTTGTGTCATTATCGGAACAATCGACTTCATTTTTGGTGATGCGGCCGCAGTATTCCAAAACTGTAACATTTTTATTAGAAAAGGTGTACCGGGGCAGAAGAACACGGTGACGGCTCAAGGAAGAGTAGATAAGTTTCAAACATCAGGCTTTGTGATTCAAAAGTCTACTATTGCTCCATTTGAAGATCTTAAACCGGTAAAGGCTGAGTTCAAGAGCTACCTTGGTCGGCCACCGAAAAACTATTCTCGAACCATTGTAATGGAATCAACTATCGAAGATGTGATCGATCCTGCTGGTTGGTTAAGATGGCAAGAGACAGATTTCGCGATTGGTACATTGTTTTACGGGGAATATAAGAACGTCG
Source organism: Aurinia saxatilis (assembly GCA_900406295.1). Lineage (NCBI taxonomy): Eukaryota > Viridiplantae > Streptophyta > Magnoliopsida > Brassicales > Brassicaceae > Aurinia > Aurinia saxatilis. Next base: position 19,079 of record OVAP01002297.1, read on the forward strand.
GTCCAAGCGGAGCAACGGACCCTAGGGTCAAATGGCCTGGAGTTAAGGTTATGAGCAAAGAAGCAGCAATGAATTATACTGTGGGACCATTCTTACAAGGGGAATGGATACAACAGTTAGGGTCTGCGGTTAAGTTTGGTCTTTATGATGCTGCTTGATGCTTGCATAACAAATAACCTGGAGCCTATAATTTTTTCTTTTTTGGTAATGCGAGTAAAAAGTGAAATTGAATCATGAAGTAAAAGAAAACAGAACATAAACATAAACGAGGTAAAAACTGAATGCTTTGTTCCCAAAATCGATGTCTACTCTAACATATATTGGTGTGTTTCAATGAGTTATTAATAATTTTCATACCATTGATACAAAAAGGTTTGAATCATAACCAAGTTCATTTTGTTTTGTTAATATAAGCTTCCCTTTTGTGTTATAGTATTAGTAGTACATAGACACATGTTACATAGGAATTTTCTGAGATTTCAAAAGATAATTAACAAAACTAAGTAAGTCTTCATTCATAAAACATAAGGGACATTGTTTGTTAAGGGATTTAAGCAAAAGATTAAACGTTTTTTTTTTTTTGTCTTAGAAGCTCTGTTTGCTGGAACAGATAAAAGTTTAAACTTATTCGCTAGCCCCTGAAAACATCTATCCTTCAGTGTAGTCACAATCAAAGAGCTCAAAGGTCGCAATGCCCTCAGCCACAGCGGCACATATGGCGTGCGCGCATGGTATACCTAGCAAGTTATAAGCTCGGCAAGTGCACGTCTTTCGCCTCAGATGAACATAGAACAAACGCTTAGTATCACCTTTCACCTCATACTCAAATGTATCAACACGTCGAGCTGTAAGCCCTGAAAGTGAAGTGTTTCTGAGGTGCAGTAGCTGTTGTTGGAACAAGCGT
>OVAP01002298.1:0-12608 GCA_900406295.1 Aurinia saxatilis
TTCAAGTTCAAGAGTTAAAGGTTTCATAGTTTTTGTACGTCGGGTGTCGATTGACACCACATCCGTGTCGATCGACACTGTCTGTAGCATTGGTCAGAATTGATTCTTAGTTTAAGTTCTCAAGCCTAGCGTTTGTTAAAATTGATAAAAAAAAACCCTTCTTAAAAATCCCCTAGCGTCTGCTTACAGTAGAAAACATTAAAACTAATTTCCTTGCATTTATTTAGAATTTATTAAATTAGTTTACATATTTATTTCGGTCTTTGTGGGATTGGATCCTTAAGTACTATATCGGATAGTTGATATGCACTTGCAGTTAGAAATACATAGGGTAAAACTTTGTGTATCTGGTTTCAATTTTAAAGCGTACACAACTATTGATCCCAAGGAATTTTGTGGATTCTCATATTGTAATTGTGCTTCGTTTCTTCTTTGTTTAGATTCTGGAAGTCCTCTGTTATGGAGACCATGACCTATCCTGTGTTCGAGAGATTGGTAAAGTGACTGGTTGGCAGAGTTCTATCATTTAGTGTTATACTCTGTTAGAAAGATTCAAGCCTGCTGTTATACGCTTTTAATTTTCTGAACCTTCTTTTTTGTTATGCTTATCTTCGTTGGTAGTAGTGAAGGATGATGTATTAACCTTTACTTCTTCGTATTCAATTGTACTTTTTATGCTTTTGTGTTTGTCAACCTTTACTATTACAATTGTGGTCTCAGATAACTGTCTGAACTTATGTATATGATAATGCAATGTTAAGTTTTTCTATGTTTATCTGATGGTACTTTTGCTTTACACAATATCATATGGTTTTTTGCAGAACGACTACTCCCAATGCTTGTTGTTTGATCTTACAAGTGCTGTGGTGATTTCTCTGAACGCCCGCACAAGTTGCACTTATTTTTTTATCTATTGTAGTATTGTTTGTACTTGATGAAGTTCTGATCAAGTGCTGTTCATAAGTACATAAAAGGTTGACAGAAAATTATGAAAAGTGGTCTCGGATAATTGTCTGAACTTATGTATATGATGAGGCAATGTTAAGTTTTTTTATGTTTTATGTGGTTTTTTTTGCTTATTTTTTATTTTTTATTTTTTGTGTCAACATCAATATTTTTTCTCTAATATTTTTTTTCTCAGATAAAACCAAAAACTTAAGTTTGAGTTTATTTCACAAAAAATAAATAACAGACAAAAAATTAATATTAGAAAGCAACAATAAAAATAATAGTTATATGTTAAGTTTTTTACTCTAAAAAATCTGTATAACCAAAGCAAAAATGAAAAATATTGCCTATGTTAGCTTCTTTTTCTATTATGATAAAGTTTTCAAACATATCTTCCCAAAAAAAATGTATTGCCGTATAAAAACAAAAAAAATATGGCTCGTCACTCTCAACATTTTTCTAGAAAAAAATATAAACTATTATACTATTATAAAAATATGCATTTCAGAAAGAAAAAAAATAGTTAAATAGAACGATATGATTAATGTGGATGAGGAAACATAACGAAAAACATATGTTGGAAATAATAAATATGTATTTTTATCAAATGAGAGGACTGAAACTGTAGAAAATTAAAAGCATAGCTTTAATGATAAAGAGAATGACAAATATACCCAACTTTCCATACCCACTAACCACATATAACCACACCTCTTTTTTTAATCACATATATCCACATCATTTTATTTTAATATCATTATACCCTTCATTTACCAAAGTTATTTTCATTATAAATAATATATTTGTTAGGGTTTAGGATTTAAGGTTTAGTAAAATTATAGAGTTTATGATTTTCTTAGGGTTTAGGATTTAGGGTTAATATTTTAAGAGGTTAGGGTTTATTAGGGGTGGGAAGACTTTTTAGGGTTTATGTTTGAATATTCAAGGAAATGTTTTTGTATCATACATATATTTTATATTGCTCATAAATATATTTTGGTATTATATCATTATTTTATAACTTTATATTCTAATCACATTGTATATCATTAATTTTTAATAACTATTATGGTTTAATTGTTAGGATTTATAGTTTATATTTTAAGAGGTTAGGGTTTATTAGGGGTGGGAAGACTTTTTAGGGTTTATGATTTTAGGGGTATTTAAATAGGGGTATTTTAGACTTTTTATAAGAAAAATAACTAAAAGGAAGGAAAGTGGGTATATGTGATTAATAAGATAAAAAAATGGGTATATGTGGTTAAACCCCTTAATGATATACAATGTGATTATAATATAAAGTTATAAAATAATAATATAATACCAAAATATATTTATGAGCAATATAAAATATATGTATGATACAAAACATTTCCTTAAATATTCAAACATAATGATGATATACTATACAATCCATAAATATTTAATTAGCTCAATTATACATTTTTACGTTGAATTGTTTTTCAATAATTGAAGAGATTAAATAAAATAATATGTTAAGATATCAAAGCCGTTTAATATCATCCACAAGAAGGAATTATTATGAAAAAATTCTAGAAACTTTAACAAAGACAAATATTAGTTTAATAACCACGTGTTTCATCTTAAATATTTATTAGATTATTCTTAGTTTAGTAACAAAGACAATTTTTTATTCTTTCCGATCTATAAACTATTTTATACATAATAATTAGATTTTTTTTCTAAATAATATTTTTGTATATTTAAATTTTATGTAGTCTTCAAACAAACTATTTCGCACGAAATTTCTCTAGTTTATATCTATATAATACAAATCCTTATTATATATTGTCCCAAATGGAATCTCGGGAATTCCCGTTCCCGTACCATCCCATTCCTTTTCCTAACGGGAATAAGAAACTTATCCCTTAAAGATTCTCTTTCCCATATATGACGGGAATTCAGGAACGAGAATAGAACGGGACAGAAGAACCGGAAGGGAATTGTGCCCACCCCTACCCGAGACTATTATTTAAATATTTTCCTCAAAATAGAATTATCAGACATTTGTCGAAATATGAGACAAGTTTTCTCAGAGTAATTAGAATTTTATCTCTTAATTCTGTTCATCACTTTTAAAGTTCCCTCGGACCAGACCCCCATAGAATCGATCCTTAGTCTTCATAACCTTCTTGAGTTGAACCATGATCTTCAGATTGAGAAATGTGATATGCAACACTACATCTGTCATTAGTCTTTATCGTTGATGTCACAACAGCTTGAACCCTTTCGTATATGAACCTAGTAGAGAATTTAAGACCCTTGAGGTAAGAATAAGAGAACAAAATGTGGTCTGGAGAGGTAATAGTTTACCGGGGATTGGCTAGATTTAAGACTGGTCGCATCATATAGCACAATGCAAATCCTCTGACCTAAATGTTAGTGATATCAGGCTGTTCTTTATATGCTGCAAGGGCAAAATTGAGACCATAATATCACCACCTGAAATCAATAAAGTGAAAAAACATCCAACATAAAATTCTACATAATAGTTTTACGTCGCAACAAGAATACTTGCTTTTGCACCCCAAGACGGTAAATTTTCTGAGCTTTCTCAAATCTCTTCATCTTTCCATAATAGAGAGCATATGCATGGTAGAACAATGATCGCTTTGTCCCAATATCTATTGTGTCTATTATGTCCTACCAAATATCATAGGGAACCTCACATGGTATGAGATTACTGATTTTGTCTTGCTAGATACATCAAAACGGGTTTTCCTTTGCAATGTGAAAATCACACATATTTCATCTTTTTTGTGCAGTTGCACAAGTATCTGAACCAAAATCACTTTTGTAAATATTTGCATTATGATAAGTTGATAACTCACGAATTTACCTTGGTCTAAGACAACGATTTAGTAACAATGTTGTAGAAGGGAGGCATTGGTGTTGCCTTGAAGTTTAGGTTTTTCTTGAATTGCTTCATATCAACCTCTGCCATTTCCGCATCCGAACATTTTGATCCAAGCCAATCAGCTCTTTCATGAAGTGGTAAAAAATACATGGCATGTGTACATTTCAAAGAGACATAGATCTGAGATGATGATGATACATGCGTTTTCGCTTGAACTTGGTTTGTTTATGTTTTCTTAGCATGTATTTTCTCCTCTAGTTTCATATAAAACTGAAACGGACAAAAAAAGAAGACGAAGATCCTCTAACCAAACTTTTTGTTTAACCAGAAAAACATGTAAGTTTTTTTTTTTTTTTTTTGAAAAAGAAACATGTAAGTTTTTGAAGAGAAAGAATACCTCTTTTCTCTTCCCAGATCGTTCGCTACATTTGAAACAAAAACCAGAAGCACTTGTACTCATCTCCAGCTTGGTAGAATAGGCATCGGTCTTCAAACTGCTAGTAAAATCATTTGATTTTTAGAGAATTTTGCAAACTCCATCCACAAACTTCCTGTAAAGAACGTAAAAATAGGTTTCAACACTTAATAAAGAGAAAACTCAGATAATTTTATGGATCTATATAAACCAGAAGGTAACAAAAACTGAAACTAAGAAGCTTAACTGTAAGAATCATGACAAAAAATTTAGATCAATTGGATTCCTTCGGCAATTACAGAATCGACATCATTTAGTTCTCACTCATCACTTCTCCATCAACATTTTCGTTATCAGAACCATCATCTGAGAAGAAAAATGGATTTATCATGGAATCGAGAAAACGTTTGAAGGAAAGAGAGGCGAAGAGCCGTCATTAGGAGAAAATTAATTAATGCAGATACATATTCTTTGGCGAGGTTATTGATAGTAAAAGACCAAAGAGATAAATGAACATAAATATCTTGGTACAAGTGTCACTTTCATAGGAAGTCATGTGTCTGGAGAGTTATCCTTCTCCCTAACTTCATATATTTTGGCAAGGAAGTCAAGATTTATCTTTAGACCAAACTCTTATAGTCTTGCGTGACGAACTGTGGCAAGAATTTAATTTTCAAATTTCTTTTGCAGATGGATTTGTTTTTTATTGGGTTTTGGAGTAGATCTTTACAAAATCTGGTGAATTTTCAGGGTGAGAGAAGATTTGGTACGGTGGCTTCGAATGGCACTTTAATGAAATGTCAAGAGGGGTTTGTATCTGTTGGATAGTAAGGTTCGAGATGAATTTTTTTCTCAAAGTGGATTCCTACTTCATACCTTCTCTCGTTTTTTTTGTGTGTATGTAATATGTAATTGTTGTATTTACTTAGAATCGGGATCAAGAAATGATGTATCCTCCGTTTCATCTTTTTTATGTTAAGGCTCTATATTAGGGGTGGACATTCTGGTTTTCGAACCGAATTCGGTTATGTTTTTTGGGTAATAAGGATGGAAGTCCCATTTGGGTATTTTAAAAATTCAGTCTTCTGCCTAGTCAGGTTCGGTTTTTTTGTGCCAGTCATTGAAGTTCCATTAGATTATGTTGCATGGATCTGAACAAGTCTAAAAGCGGTTTTCTTCAGATTCCGGACTGGTGATAACTGGACCTTGCAATCCTGATGTTTAGAATGTGATAACTGGACCTTGCAATCCAGATGTTTAGAATGTGTTTAACTCTCTTTATGAGAGAAATTAGTGTAGCTCTGTAATTGAGAGCGTTTGTGTAACCCCTTCTAACATGTCTATTCCGTGTAATGAGGTTGCTTTTCTTTTCGACAGGTTGATTGTCCCTCTCTAGACACTAATACAAAATTATGCACTAGACGGTTATTTAATTTTCCCAAATATTGTGATTGACTGAATTTATTTTCCAAGTATTGCATGTTTATATTAATTTTCGAAGTTGTGTTTGACTGTTTAAATTAAAGACTAAGAAAGGCAACTTTTAATTTTAATAATAAAATATTAGTATTGTGATTAAAAATATTAATATTTTAATTAAAAATAACAATAATTTTGTTTAAAATCCAGAAAAATTCGAAAAATAAGAAATTTTTTAATAAAATGGCAAAAAAGTTTTTAAAAAATCTCAAAGTTTCTAAAATTTTACACAGTAATAATAATTGAGTTATTATAAAAAAAAATTTACCTTAAATATTATTTTTTAAAATGAGAAATTTTCAAAATATATATTTTCTAATTGTTAAAATTTTAAAATTAATAAAGACAAATTTTTGGGTTTAATTGATTATTTTAAATAATTATCCAAAATATTTTAGATTTAGGTTTAAATAACTACTTGGATTATTTATCTAAAATCGTTTTTATGCAATCTACTTGAATTAAATGACTATTTTAGATTATTTATCTGAAATACTTATTTATCCGAACTACTTTGGATTAAATGAGTATTTTAGATTAATTATTTAAAAGCATTTATTTATCCAAATTATTTGGATTATAAATAAAACTATTTTTGGGATTTACGATTTATAATTGAAACTACTTTAGGGTTTCAGAGTTTAGATTTTAGAGTTTAGAGTTTGTTAGGGTTGAAACTACTTTCTGAGATTTACGATTTTAGTAATAAATAAACCTAAAACCTTATAAATAATTTATATTTAAAAATAATAATTTTAAAAATTTTATTGTTTATAAATTAAATATTGAATATACAATTTATTTTTATTATAACTCAAATATTATTAATTCATAAACATTAGAAAAAAAATTTAAACTTTTTTAAAAATTATTTTTAGATTTATTTGGATTTTGTGAAAAAAGTTTGTTATTTTTTATTAAATATTATTATTTTGATTTAAATATTAATATTTTATTATTAAAATTAAAAATTAACATTTATACAATCAAACACACCTTCGAAAATTAATATGAACATGCAATAATTGAAAAATAAATTCGCTCAATCACAATACTTTGGGAAATTAAATATCCGTTTTTCTCTCATAGGGTAGACTAATTATGCATTAACGTTATAAAAAAAATACTACTACTAGTAACAGGTTTAAACTTTAACCATAAAAGCGAGACGCAATCCAAAAACTCAAAAGTCCGACATGTATGCCAACGACCTCCTCCACCCACGCGGATGACGGCGCGTGAACTCACTCTGTAAGATCTCCAATCAAATCTGAAAATGTCTCTCTCGATGCCCTCTTCTTCCTCCGTCACTACTGCTGCGGCGGCGTCTACATCGGGATCGTCGTCTTCTCAGGCCACCGCTTCGTCTTCCTCCGCGACCGCGTCTTGGTTCTCCGGAATCGTTCGCGGTCGTGGTGACAAATCGGGCGCCACAAAGCTATCCAAAAGCGCAAGCGCTTCCATGGCGGGAGGAGGAAGCGGAAGCGGAGATTACGGTGGACCCATCAAAGGGAAGAATCAGTTTCGCGGAGTTTTGTTCAAATACGGTCCCAAATCCATTCAGGTTTCCGTTACTTGGACGCAATTCTATGAAATATCATTCCCTCATCCCGATTCTGAATTTCTATATAATTTAAGTTTCTGTCGTTTATATTGTGTTTTAGCAAACGATTGTGTTCATCACAAGTTTCGTCTCTGACTTTGACTTTTTTTCTCATGTCCTAAATTGCTTGCCGATCATGTTAAAGATTCATCTTGAGTTTTATGCCAATTGAGATTTCGATTTAACTTTCGCATTAACTGAGATAACTTTAGTTGACTACTTAGTGCAGCGCTAGCAAAGATGGTCCATTTTTTTTATATTTAGCATGATTCTTGCATAAACCTGTACATTCTTGTTTGTGAGTCCTCATGGCTACTGGTTTTCTTTGTTAGATTCTGGTCGTAAAAGCTTGCTTCTGTTTCACATGTACCTTTTTAGGTCGCTTTTAAGACTGGAGAGTATAAACAACAAGTGATCTTTATCGGTGGATTAACCGATGGACTTTTAGCCACTGAGTATGTGGCTTCTCCCTCTGCTCATTATTTATGCTCGATGTCTTTAATGCGTTCAAGTTACCATATCGAAACATGTTTTTTTTGTGTGTGTGTATAATGGTTGATAGAACATTCACAAATTGGCTGTTTCAGTTACTTGGAACCTCTTGCAATTGCTTTGGATAAAGAGAAATGGTCGCTTGTTCAACTACTGATGTCGTCTTCATATACTGGATTTGGCACTTCCAGCTTGAAACATGTAAAGAGTCGGTTTGTTTGTCAGTTAATATAGATTTCATCTTGTCTTGTAGAATTGGTATACTCAGGCAAAAAAAAAACTAATATCCTTGTTCCTTTTGATGAAGGATGCACAAGAGATCGACCAACTTATAAGCTATCTCATAAACAAAGAGAACTCCGAGGGCGTTGTTTTACTTGGTCATAGCACTGGCTGCCAGGTTATTTGTTATGCCCCAAAACACTTTTTCTTCATGGTTCTGAAAGAAAAGTTATGAAAAAAAATTCTCTTGCGCATTGAAACAGGACATTGTCTATTACATGGGAACAAATGCTGCATGCTCCCGAGCTGTCCGAGCTGCAATTTTGCAGGTACTAAATTTAGATATTTTTACTTGTATTTTAGTTCTTTTTAAAAAGTTAAGCCTTATCTTATGTGAGTTGGATCTTGTGTAGTGTACTATATTATATTATGCCTCTATTGTAGCTTTGATCAGATCGCTATATTTATTTAGGCACCGGTCAGCGATAGAGAGTACAAAGCAACACTTCCTGAAACACCAGCTATGATAGACTTGGCTGCTAACATGATAAAAGAAGGCCGAGCAGAGGAGCTAATGCCTAGAGAAGCTGATCCTTGTGCTCCAATCTCTGCCTATAGGTAAATATCTGTTTCCTTGTACCATAATTGTAGGGAAACATTAATGTTTGTTGGAACATGTCTGGATACAAAACTCAAGGAAATGTCCGAGTACAAATATTAATCTTTGTTTGCTTGCTGCAGATACCACTCCCTCTGCGCTTACATGGGAGATGATGATATGTTTAGTTCTGATCTTAGCGATGATCAGTTGAAAACTAGACTTGGGCATATGGCTAACACGCCGTGTCAGGTAAGAACTAAACTAACCATCACAAACATTTCCAGTCCCGGTGAACATAATTGTTTCTAGTTGTAGCCATTTGGGATCTGATTAGCTTCTTATAATCGTTTTTCTGATTTTTGTTTTCTCTGCTTCTATCCTTTATGTCCTGCTTCCACACAGGTGATTTTCTCCATGGGTGATGAGTATGTACCGGATTATGTCGACAAAAAAGCACTGGTTAATAGGTGAGGTTGTTAAGATGTAGTTACGATGTTTACCAAAAAAAAAAAAACATCTATAGTAACGATAAAAATGTAGAACTGAGGATACCTTACATATACAAGCCAAGGATGTCTCGTTTGTGTTCTTTTGTTTAAAATCTTAGTTGAAATAGGTATACATAGAGAAGTACAGATGCAAACTTTGGATCGAAATGATATTGAAATGATTGGACATGCAGAAGCTAATCAAAAGGATTTGATTTGATCTCTGTAATTACAGATTAAGTAAAGCAATGGGAGGAGCAGAGAAAGTGGAGATAGAACATGGGAATCACTCTCTCTCCAATAGAGTTCATGAAGCTGTTCAAGCCATTATTGGTTTTGTCAAAAGAGAAGGACCCAGTGGTTGGGATGATCCTTGGAGCTAAATCTGCATTTTTTGCCATTTGTGTGGGTGAAAAAATATCGAAACCTCAACCTCATGAATTAACTTCACTTCTTTTCTGATTCATAATCATTGTCCCTTAAGAGTAAAGGAAATATTGTTCTGATATATACTTGGACCGAAAGAAGAAGTCGTTTGTGTTATATAATCCGCAGTTTCTTTGTTGCTTTGTTTTGTCTTTAACCAAAAATATTTTTCTTGTTGTATAATCTTCAGATTGTCTCGTTTTCTGGAAGTCAACACTCAAATAAGAATTTATATGACCTAAGACCATCCACAACAGGATGTTGAAAAAAAAAAAAATCAGATTCTTCCAAAAGGTAGACACGTGACGAGTTTTTATTGGACCATCTGACATGTGATATACACGCGGTTTTTTTCTAGTTTTTGATTGATTGCTCAGAAAAAAAACATTATTTTCTCCAAACATCTGTTTTTTTTATCTTAAAACATTTTTTTTTAATAAATCTAAATAATAATCCTTTCAATAACTAAAATTTTAATAATCTTTCTTTCAACTAAAATCCAATAACTTTCAAAGCCGATTTTTCATCAATCCCAAATTATGATTCTGCACCAAATTTTTTTATGTCATCATCTGTTCTTCTTCATATCAAACAATTCCATATTTTTCTATTTTCACAGATACTGAAAATATTATGAATGTTGCAATAACTGAATTTCCCCAAATTTTTACACAAATGGTTATTGGTGCTATGAGCGATGGTAGTAAAGTTATTTCAGATGCAGAAGACTTAACTCCTACTCACCGTAAAAGCCCCAAATGGACCACTTATAAAAATTTGGTGCTATTTTGTGGAAAAATTAAATTTGGAACATACGGTGTTTGTGGCAGAAACCAAAAGAGTGAAGCATAGTGGGGCAAAATCGTTAAGTACATTGCTCATTTGACTCACCGCATGATGGAGTTGTGTGCAAAAATCACTACAATTATATCAATACAAAATTGGGCTAGACGTATGCAACAAAGAGGGTGGTCGGAGAATGATGTACTAGAGAAGGCGCATGACTGTATTCAAGTTGTAAGAATGAGCATTTCATTTTAATGTCAGAATGGCTCCATATCTGTGATCAACCACGCTATGGTAGTCAAGTAGGAGAAACTACTGGCTCTGAAAGTATTGGATTTAAGAGATCTAAAGCTAAGTGACAAAGAGCATCTAGATAAGAAAAACAAAGAGCTATTGCAGACGTTTGTGGTTAGCTATAAATTTTCGTTTTTCAAAAAAAAAAAAGCTACAAATTTTCGTTGTAGCTATTAAAAACTTTTGCTAACTACAACTCACAAGAGTAGTTATATTATAGTTTGAGGATTGAATCCACAATGGGAGAATATTAACACGTTAAGCACATTAAGTCCTAATTAAGCTAAAGCAATCAAAGGGTTTTGGTTTTTCGTTTTTAAATCTAAAACATGCAATTAGCTAAGTGAACTATTAAGAAAATAGCTAAGTGGTCAAGCAATAGGCAAAAGCAAGCAAGACAAAGACAATTAATGCTAAAAACGGCTTAAGAAATTAATTAAGATGAATATTGACCGATGGGTAATGGCAATATGATCAAGAGTAACTAGTAATGATCTTGTGGGGGTGAGTTTTGCAAAAAATAAACACAATTCAAGGCAAAGGACCACTAATTGATAGATTAACTCAAATCCCTTTGGTGTTAATCCCTTTGAAAGTTATTAACTTGGCTAAATTTTCAATTGTTAAATTAATGAAATCCAAACAATAAAACTCAAGCCCAATCAACCACTAAGATTTGGTAGGTGTAAGAAATGTCTATCATCTATTTATAAGTGATCAAGAAATAAATAGCATTAATCACACAAAATGTTTAAGAAAATCAAAATACTACCACAAATACACAAGATCAACCACTAATTACGCATTAATCTATCCCATCAATCAATAGAGAGACTACTCACGCATAATCAAAGAAACAAAATAAATTAAAAAGCTAAACATAATTAAAAAAAAGAGATTAATAGTTTTGATAAACCAAAAATCAATCTTTTTAATCTTAAGAACAAGATATAAGAATATTACAAGAGAGTTTTTTTGGGGTTTTTTTATAATGATAAGGTTTATCCTTTAAAAATGACAACAAAAAGGGTATTTAAAGATAAGATTCATATAAGTCCACAAAAATAAAAGAAAGTCAACGCGGATGTCCTCCAGAGCGGGTTGCAGTGTTATTTTGTCTGAGAAAATCTTCACTTCTGATGTAGGCAGAGCGGGTGGTCAGAGCAGGTTGCAGTGTTATTTTGTCTGAGAAAATCCATGTTTATAATTTATTCGAATTACCCAAATGTTTAGAAATCACGTCCTAGGAAGAGGGCAAAGTTTGAAGAAATTTCCCTTGGAGAACAAGTTCGGTTTTTCTCCTTTTAATCGTACTAATACATATTTGATCTTAATAATAATTGTAACTTATATCACATTAACTATTGTGACAAGAAGCAATTCTTATGAAACGAGCTATGTTTGATCACTTACCATCGTCAGGAGGTTCAGTGGAAATTTGAAGTGTTGTTCTCAGAGAAATACTGTGAACTAGTGTTAAAAAACCATGATATGTTTTTCTTTTCGTATTTTTCTAAATTTAAACTTTCTGTATTTCCAGTATTTAATATTTTCCTATCTTTGTTTCATCCTTCTACAATTTTTCAAAGTTATTAAATTAATAAATTTCAGTGTGCTATTCCTGTTCTCCTAGCGCATTACAGAATATAAAATAGTCCACCAGCAACTACATTATTTCTGACACATAAGCTTTCGAACATATTATTCCCCAATATTCTTTAAAATTTTAAATTGTGTCATTTTAGTAATAACGACGGCAGCCTGCACAGCTATGTAGTTACCCATTAATATACCAAATCCATCAATCAATAGAGAGACTACTTACGCATAATCAAAGAAACAAAAGAAAATAAAAAGCTAAACATGATTAAAAAGAGATTAATAGTTTTGATAAACCAAAAATCAATCCTTTTAATCTTAAGAACAAGATATAAGGGTATTACAAGAGAGGTTTTTTTTGGGGGGGGGGGGGTTGA
>OVAP01002299.1:0-19975 GCA_900406295.1 Aurinia saxatilis
ACACTGATCGTTTTTCCAACCCGAGAGTTACTCTTCCTAACCGAAATTTCCAATAGTCTAGCTCTTTTTAATAGATAGAAAACCCCTTTGTAACCATATAGTCATAGTTTACAGTAGAAAACCCCAAAAACTATTTCCTTGCATTTAATTAGAATTTATTTAAGCTAGTAGCATTTTATTTTCGGTCTCTGTGGATTCGATCCCTACGTACTACAACTGCGTGTCTGTACACTTGCAGTTTAACTACAAAGGGTAAAANACTCTATTTTAAACGATTCGAAGAAAATTACATAAAATTAGGAATAACATTTTAATACGGTTATGTTATCTGTTTATCATATATTATTATATAGATTAAAATGTTTATTACGAAATAGAGATGTTCCTCTATTTTCCAATACGATGTGAGTAAACATTCTCCCACTTCTTTGAAAAAAACTATGCACCATGATTAAACATTGCTATTTTCTTTTTATATTCTCATGTGAGAAGAAAGTTTACATCAGCTCATACGGTATTAATCCTGAAGATGTTGACCCTAATGACAATGTTGTTTACCCCATCAAGTTTCTTAACGATATCCGTGTATCCGGCTTACCGAAACACGAATTGAAGTTGAAAATGGGTGCTCCCGTAATGTGTATGTGGAATATTGATCCAAAAGGGGACTATGTAATGGAACACGTCTGCTAATTACTCAGATGCAATGTCACGTTATCCAATTTGTCATTGTAATCGGAAATGATAAGAGGAAAGGTGAAAATGTTTTAATACCAAGGATGTATTTGACACCACCGGATGGAAAGTTTCTTTTCAGAATGCGTCGCAGACACTTCCCTTTGAACTTAGCTTTCGCAATGACGATCAATAAAAGTCAAGGTCAATCACTTGAGAATGTCGGAATATATCTACCTAGGTCAGTTTTTTCGCATGGACAACTCTATGTCGCGTTATCCAGAGTTAAGTCCAGGACCGGACTTAAAGTTTTAATTACGGACCAAGACAGAAAGGATCAAAAGAAAATCATGAACGTGGTTTACCCAACAATTTCATTATGTTTCCATTATAGTTTATCTGCTTCTTTGTTGTTATTGTTTTCAAACATTTTTTTACTTATGACAATACTATTTTACAAGAACTTTCTATTGGATGACATTTACGTTTTTTTTTTTCACCTTCTATTTTCGGAAGAACACAAAACAAAGTTTAAATTTTTTTTTATCGATTACATTCAAGCCCGCACAGGATGCATGCCAGTATCCTAGTATAGTATTAAAAGATAGCATATCTATTATAAAATATTAATATTTTTAATATATGTGAAACACCAAAAATATATCAATTCGGAACAGAGAAAATAATATATTTGATCAAATAAAAACCCACTAAACCATATATATTATATATATAATCGTGTAGTAAACTGTACATAGAAAAAGAAATCAGATTAATACTTTGAGAATTTAAAAGATACCACTTTTCATACATACTATTGGAAGGTGTAAATTTTCAAAAAACACCACTATGCGAAAAAATTTTTGGAAAGTACCATTTTTGAAATACTCATTTTCAAAATTACCATTTTTTATATTTTCAAAACTACCATCATTTAATATAGCTATTTTATACAAACTAGTGGTTGATCCACGCTACGCACGGAATGTGTTACTTTTTCTTTTCCATTTATTTTGTTCTTGGGATTACGATGTCTCACACATGTTATTGTAATCTCCCATTTATATGATTTATTGTTTGAAAATGTATTGCAAAACTTTTTGTGATATTGTTTTGACATCTCCATAATTATATATATGTCACGTCATTCTACCAATATTTTTAATTACTATATTAGTGTGCGATCCAGATGTTCATTTAGTTTTTTTATTTTAATTATTATATTTATTGATATGAATCTTGCTTAATTAATAGTTTATCATTTGTGTTATATAAGATAATTAATTATCTATTATACAGAGTCTAATATCTTAATATAAATTAAAATGATTATTTTAACTTCTTACCACTATAAAAAATGAAATAGTTGCTAATCATTTTGAATTTTGTAGATATTTTTAAGATCAAATTTTTCATTTTCCAGATATTTAAATTTGTTCGTTTTGAATATATGCCGTCTGAGATTTCAAGAGACTGATTCCTCTTCCATCTATTTTGGTTATATTTCTACCTTCAGCCTGAAAATTTATTCTATTCATCCCTCGTTTCATTTAATCGAGGAGCATTAACAGTAATAATATCTTAATTAATATAAATTAGGTTGACTAATATTATTATATTTTTTGTTTTGTTTCTTATGCACATAACATAAAACTTGTTGATGTTGAGTTAGGTGGATTTTTAATTAGTGGAAATTATTTGATATCTTGGAGTCTTAAAGTATTTTGAAAAATATAAACTAATAAAATATAATTAAGTATTTATTTTATTAGCATAAACAAATTATTTTATTATTTCATGAAATTTTAATGGTATGGGTTTTTAGTTTTAATATAAGTAAAGTATGCAATATATTAGTCTAAAATAATTACTAATCCTATCATTGTTTCATGAAATTATAATTGTATAATGTTCGATTTTATACTTTATAAAAGGAGTAATGAGTAATGACTTTCGAATTCTTTTAACCATCATGTATTAGCTAGTATCATATATAGTTAATGACTAAAGTTAAAATTTAATTAATAAAAATCAAAATTAATCATATAAATGATGTGGATGTTGAGTTGGCAGCTGATGTGTCTTCACCAGAAGAGAGAAAAACTTATTTTATATATATATATATATATATTACAAATTTGTTAGCGTTTAGGGTTTTAGGGTTTAGAATTCAGGGTTAAATCTTTATAAAAATAAGTTTAATTTTTAATAAATATTAGGGTTTAATTGTTGGGATTTACGGTTTATATTTTATGGGGTAGGGTTTATTAGGGGGTGGGAAGACTTTTGGGGTTTAGGATTGTAGGGTTTAGGGTTTAAAAACCCTAAACCCTATATCCTAAACCTTAAAATAAATCTAATAAATTATTAATACTTAAATAATGATATTTTTTGGAAATTTACTCTTTCTAATGGTATTTTTGAAAAGTGGTGATTCAGAAATGGTAAGTTTAAAATTCTCCGTTATGCAAACTATATATAAGGTTTTAGAGTCTACGATCTAGAATTTACGGTTTTCATCCTAAATCCAAAAAGTCTTTTTACTCCTAATAAACCTAAAATCTAAACCCTAAACTGTAATAATTAAATTCTAATAGTTATTAAAAAATCCTAACTATAGAAGAGTTTAAACCTAACATTAAACCCTAGAAACCCTAATAAATCCAAACACTTATATTTTACTAAATCCTAAGTCCAAAATCTTAGCAAATTGTAAAGAAAAATTACTATGAAAATAATGTTAGTTTTAAAAATATTTTTAAAGTGGTATTTTGGGAAAAGTATTTCACAAATGGTAATTTTAAAAAATTTCCTTTAATACTTCTGGGAGAATTTTAAAACTACAATTTTTGGTGTGCCACTCTTCAAAAATATCATGGAAATGAGTAAATTTTTTTAAAATACTACTATTTAATTAATAATTATTTATAAGATTTTATAGTTTAAGATTTAGGGTTTAAAAACTCTAAACCCCAAAAAGTCTTTCCACCTCTAATAAATTCTAACCCGTGAAATATAAATTCTAAATCCAAACAATTAAACTTTAATAGTTATTAAAATTTTAATTTTTAATTAAATCATTAATAGTATTAATTTTATTCAGTAACTTTTCGGATATATATATAAGAAATTAAAGGTATCTAAAGTTTAAGTTCAGTTCCATGATCCAAGACTCAGAAATACTTACCAAAAAATTATAAGAGAAAGAAAAATGGTACACGGCTTCACTACATTCCAAAAAAACTCTAGTCAACTCTTGAATTTAATAGTTTTCTACGGAGTAACGGAGTCCTTACGAAAACATAGTAGCACATGATTATTTTCTGTTGATATTTCTTTCAGTTTCTAGGGAAATTTCGTCTCGTGTACTCATTTGGATAATGTTGTCATCCTGAACGGCACATCTCCTGTTGGAGTCATAATATTGTAAGAATTGGAACTCTAGCCCAAATTTGAAGTTTACGTTCTTTTATTTAATTAAAGGATCTTTTGGACTAATAAAACTGACAGTAAAAATTCAAAATCGAAGGATATTTCTGCAATACAATATGAATTATTATTTATAATTGTTTTCAAACATGTACAAGATTCCGACACCGAAACATTTGACATTTTTCGATAACGTGCTGAAGTCATCGTGTGACTTTCAAAGTTTCTTTTTGTCCTCATCGTAGTATTCGAGACGACTTAATTAAGTCTTCTGTTAACTAGCTACTAATACGTAATCATAATATTGTGGAATTTTATATGCTTCAATTCAGATTTGAATACCACATACCCATAATCCAGCCAGCCTCCTTCAGGGTTTTGATTATTGGATAAAATAAACACTACTCATTTTTTATTTGTCATCAATATTCCCCACTAAAGCCGGATTAACTAAAAAAATGTAAAAGTGACTCATATATTTACATATTGTAAAGAAAAAACTAGTTGTTGCTCAAAAGTAGTCACCAAGATTTCAGTATTGAATTTCACTACTTTTACGAATAAAATATTATTTTGAACGTTCTTACCTGGGGAAAAAAAATTGTGTTCTCCAGCCGTGATATTTGAAAGTATTACAATATGAGTTTTCAATTTGTACATATTTATATCAGACGTAAAAGGAATACAAAATTCGAGTGTCTTTTTATGGGACACAAGTCTGATTATTTTGTTCACAAATGCTGACTTGTACCAATATATGATAGGCTGATGAGGACAATACGCGTGTTATTCATTTCTGCCCGTTATCCGGTTCAGTTAATTACAAAACATATTCGAATGCTTTGTTGGATAGAGAACTCTGATTAGCTATAATTAAGTTGTAGCTATAAAAGCTTTTTGCTCGCTAACAACTCATGTAAGTAAATTGTAATATGCCTTAAGGATCTATTTCATAAAGGAAAAGTAACAATAAAGTCTAATTAAATTAAAATAATCAAAATAGTTTTTTTTGGTTTTTTAAATTTAAATTCTAAACATGCAATTAACTAAGTGATCTAAGTAAACAAATAACTAGGTTCAAACAATAAATCTAGAACAAGTAAATAACAAGTAAAAGCAATCAAACAAGGCAATTAAACAAATATAAATGAGTAAGAAAATGATTAAATTAATAAGATAAATATGGTTTTTGAGCCTAGCAAAATGATCAAAGTGGTTAAATGATAAGAAGATGATGATTCACTTTAGACTATTCCTAGTCTAAGCATTATGAACATAAACTAATGATTAAGCCATTCCCATGGTCTTAAATACCTAACTAATCTAGCAAACTCATTAATTTCCCAATCATGATTTTGCTATCTTAAAAGGTGTTCAAGCATTTGATTCAATTTAAAATGGTCGTAACTAATCAGAAACCATCCTAGGCAAGGAATCACTAATTATAAATTAAGTCATTCCCATGTTCTTAATCCTTTTCTTAATTAATAACTTCATTAATCTTCCAGTTGTGAAATTATGAATCTACAAGCATTACTAACTAGTTCCCTATACCACTAATCCCTTTAACATCATTTTCCAATGGCTAAAGAAGAAAAGCAAGATAATTTGCTCTTTCAAGCATTTCATCGAGCACCTTCCAGCCACAAATAATGTTTATGATCTAACTTAAGGATCAAGTCCAAACTAGCAATAAGACTACAACTTATCTAAGGAAACAAATCCCCCAACCTTAGATCATCATTCTCTAACCATAAAACCATCATAATCTACTAGTTCTCAAGATCCATAAAAAGACTACTCACACATAGCAAAAGAAACACCAAACTTAATGAAAACTATTAAAAAGGATATTAAGAGAATGATTAATCCAAGATCATAATCTTAAAATCCATAATACAAAAATTACAAAAATGTTTAGTGTTCTTGAATAGAAAAGCTTAGAGATAAAAACTTGAAGAAAACTTAAACAACACTTAGAATTTAAATCATGAATTGATGAAGAAAGAGACCAAATGTTTTGAATTTTGTGGGATGGGAAAAGGGTCCTTGTGAACCTATTTCGGAAGTGGTAGAAAAAACATCAGATGGGCTCTTAATGTACTTACCATTCGGCCCACTAAAGCATTTCCGCGTGGTAGGTTCGAGAACCATTTGATTCATAAACCCTAGCAAACTCTTTCCTCTCTCCATCTCGATTTCATTCTCTCTGCAAAAAATGGGAAGTCAGCAAGCGATGGTTTCGTTCCTTTCCAATCTGGCTAAGGCTGCTTTTGGTCTGGGTACGGCTGCTACGGTGCTGAATTCGTCGCTTTTCACCGTTGACGGCGGAGAAAGAGCGGTTCTGTTCGATCGATTCAGGGGAGTTATGGATGAGACTGTCGGTGAAGGGACTCATTTCTTGATCCCGTGGCTCCAGAGGCCCTACATCTTTGATATTCGCACCAAGCCTCACACTTTCTCTTCCATCTCCGGTACCAAGGATCTCCAGATGGTTAACCTCACCCTTCGTGTCCTCTCTCGCCCTGAGGTATATTGTTGCACGCTTCTTGATTTGTTATTCAACTGATTAGGGTCTAGGGTTTTGAGGATCTATCATTTTTAAATTCGGCTGCTGTAAATGTTTTCCAGTAATAGCATTTTACTAAGCAGTGTAGAATCTTTGTCAGTATGGTACAAATACTCGTTTACTTGGGATCCAGTAGTAACACCTATATATTGTTTTGTTAGTCTTTTCAAAGGAAGATCTTTTGGGTGACCCACATAGTATCAAAATGAGATAAATCAGTATCATATTGAGTAATTGCCTTCTTTATGTGATGTAATCATGCTTTAAAGTTTTCACGACTCTCCCATACATTGTCAGAACCATGCGTCTATGTGACTTGTTTTTGTGATGTTATTGTGCTTTAAGGTGATGCGTCTCCCATACATTTTCCAAACTTTGGGTCTTGAGTATGATGAGAAGGTTCTTCCTTCCATTGGAAACGAGGTTTTGAAAGCTGTGGTTGCACAGTTCAACGCTGACCAGCTCCTTACTGAGCGTCCTCACGTCTCAGCACTTGTTCGTGAGTCACTAATCAACCGTGCCAAAGACTTCAACATTGTGCTCGACGATGTAGCCATCACACACTTGTCATATGGTGTGGAGTTCTCGAGGGCGGTTGAGCAGAAACAAGTGGCTCAACAAGAAGCCGAGAGGTCCAAGTTTGTGGTGATGAAGGCTGACCAAGAGAGGAGAGCTGCGGTTATAAGAGCTGAAGGTGAGAGTGAAGCTGCTCAGTTGATCTCTGATGCTACGGCTAAAGCAGGTATGGGACTTATCGAGCTTAGGAGGATTGAAGCTTCGAGGGAAATCGCAGCCACACTTGCCAGGTCTCCTAATGTGGCCTACTTGCCTGGCGGCCAGAGCATGCTCTTTGCTCTGAACCGCTGATCTTGATCAGATACACGGTGAGTGAAAATCTCATTCTGGAGTTAATAGAGTTGGAATCTTTTGAATTATGTCTTTGTGAGTTCTATGAATGCTTTGTATTGTGGTTCTGCAGGTTGTGGGGAACATTGGCGATATTTTAATGATCAAGTTGTGAATCTGGATTGAATCAAAATGGAAAAACACTCTTTTGTTTTCTGATGAACTCTGAAGGAAAGAAAGAAACTAGTTGCTTGAGTTATCAGTTGTTCTGAATCTTGGTAATGATGCTCTTTGAATTATATCTACCTTGTTTTAAGATGCTTAATTTCCAACAAATAAATGTGTTTTTTCTGAGTAAACTGGATCACATTGTTTTTCAAGTATATTAATTACCAAGCATAATAATATCTTATTTAAATTGGACTTGTGATGATATTACGTGTATGTCAGCTAAGGCCTACCTCATGTACAAATGAGCCCCAAAATAAGTTAATGGGTGAATAATTTTACGTCAGTTGGAACTTTTTTAAGACTTCAGCACTCGTTAAAAAGCAATCCTCTTATTATGTATGTCATTGTCTCTTGGATTCTTTATAGTTTTCTACAAATCCGCTTAAGCAAACACAAGTGAACAACAAAAAGTACCTATGTTCACATACAAAACACCAAACTCAGGGAAACATTATTATGCAAGAGCTGTCTAGTTGTGTAATTAATGGGATGCATGTACTGTGTATATATGGGTTTATAAGGTAGGAGGGATCCAGATATAGCCATGAGTCTGACGATAACCAGCTTTCTCTAGTAACTGGTCAGCTTCTTTGGGTCCTCGGCTTCCTGATTTATATGGGATTGATTTTACTTCTCCTTTGTCAATCCTGTGAAGCAGCGGCGTGAAGATCTCCCATGCTACCTGTTATCATCAAAATTGACACCAAATTAGCTCCTAAAGCGTATGATGCAAAAGTTTTTATGTTTCAATAGAATCAAAACATTTGAGCTGAAGCAAATCTGACACTTGGTGTAACTGAGATTGTATTGGTCGAAGGGTGGACAGAAAATGGTTCTACCTTTAATTCATCTCTACGAACGAAATGTTGTTGATCGCCTTTGATTCTAAAAATAAATGGAAAGAAAAACATTGACAATAGCAAGAAACAAGCCAACTGGATAAAGCTAATAATTTAGAAAAAAACTGTTCTTACGTGTCGAGAATTAGGCGCTCGTATGCCTCTGGGATCGAGACACCTTGATACCGTTGCCCATATGATAAGTCTAGTTCACTTTGCACAGTTTGCATCTCTAGACCTGGTTGCTTAACCTGTGTAGGAAAAGCACAGCCACGAGAGTCATGGTCCACTGTAAAGGTTCCAGGTTGCTTAACCTATGTAGCAAATCATGTGTTCATTCTGTACTTACAGTTAGTTTCATGTACATTGCCTCTGAAGGTTGCAAGCGTATCACAAACTCGTTCCTCCCTTGTTTCTGACCTGTTACATAAGAGTCGCAGTACATAGTTTCAATTCGAAAGGCTAAAGGACTTATGCCACAGCAAAGAGAAAATATTAGGGTAAGAACATACACTTGAATATGTCGCCCGGAACATCCTTGAATTGAATTCGAATTTCTGCCTTCCTGGAATTCAAAGCCTTTCCGGCCTTCAGAATAAATGGAACACCTGAAGAGAACAGTTACTCAGTTAAAAGATAATGATTATATGAAGTAAACTAACGTCTTTGTTTTAAGGAGTTAACAATGAGTTCTTTAAATTTAGAAGAGTTGATTTAATGCATGAACAAAGGATTAAAGCCACTCCTGTGTGATCTTAAGAGCATGCGAAACCTACAATTTTTCAGATCTTCCTGCTGAATATTATATTCACATTCCATCAAAGAACAATATCCATTCAACGACAACATGTTCAGTCATGTTGATGAAAAATTTATGATTCAAGACAACTTGAGTGGTCATACGAATATGCCAGATTTGGGTTTACGTGTTCACTCAAACACAAAAAAAAAAAAAAATTGGTTCTACGTGCTTAGATCAAATGGCTGATGCTAATTATGATCATGTTGACCCACCAAACCTATTCTTTGATTTTCCTCATATTTATGTCAATTTCTAGATGGTTTTTCAGAGTTGAACTTATAACTGAGATTATGAAGAGCCAAGAGGGACATGGTACCTTCCCATCTTTCGTTGTGTATGTGAAGAATTGTTGTGGCAAACGTTGGAGTGTTTGAGTCGTCTGGAACAGTGGAATCATCCCTATAGCCTTCATATTGTCCAAGAACCACCTCTTCATCTTTTATTGGAACTACTGACTGAAGCACCTGAAGTTCATCAAACAATCAGTAGTTTTGAATTAATTGGCTGAAAACGCAAATGAAAATTTAAATCGACTTCACAGAGATATCCCAATCATATGAATCAAGAGAACAGAGGCAAAGCTCATTAAAATGGCTAGAATTGGTAAAAAGAGAAAAGATAGTTTACCTTCACTTTCTCATCCCGGATGTGCTCGGGTTTAAGCGATATAGGCTTCTCCATGGCAACAAGGCAAAGAACCTAAGGTAATATAAAATGGGTTAAAACATGAGAATGAGAAACTCTAAGGGAAACAATCACATAGTAGTAAAACTTAAGTATCATAATCAGGAAATATGTCAGGTACTTGCCTGAAGCAGATGGTTTTGAATAATATCACGGATAATTCTGTATAGCAGGAAGTGTACATTTCATCAGAAACGCACTGGTGTAATCAAATTAACATCATATAGGAAGAAATAAAAGACACTTAACGAATATATTACCCGTATTCATCAAAATATCCTCCGCGTCCTTCAGTGCCAAAATCTTCCCTGAAAACAATCTACAGGAAAAGCATTTAAAAATTTATTTGCATTCAATGCTAAATACCAGACTGACCATTTCTGTCTTAGCTACCCAGCGCTCACCTGGACGTTCTCAATGTTGTCACGGTTCCAAAGTGGCAGAAAAAAGCGATTGGCAAATCGGAGGACCAACTGCAAGTGATACACGGACTATATGATCATTGATTGTCTAATTGAATAGCTAGATAACTAGACTTTAATTGTTAAGCATAATACCATATTTTGGACCAACTCTTTCCCAAGATAATGATCTATACGATAGATTTGAGATTCATCAAACAACTGTCCAATCTGAGAACTCAGTTGCTCTGCAGATTCCAGATCCTTGCCAAACGGCTTCTCAACAACAATCCGTGTCCATCCACCGAGATCAGCTGGAAGTCAGGAGACAATACAAATACATGAACTGCCAAGCGACCCAAGCTGTCTACTGAAATGACGACTAACGAGTTGATAAACAAGGGTCCTAGGTTCAAGCAGGTTAATTTTTCTGTTTCTAATAAATAATATCACAGCTGAAAGGGACTCACATTTGTTCACGCAGCATGTCTTGATCATCTTGCACACAGAAGGATAAACAGATGGTGGAAGTGCAAGGTAAAACAGTCTCCTAGAAGACCCTTCAGTACTATTTTTGGAGATTTCGTGCTCTGAAATTGCCGTGTCTAATCTCTGGAACCCCTCCTCAGAATCATAAGGGCCACTCACATACATAATCTACATGGATTGGACCCAGAAAATCTTTTCATCAGTACCGAAAAACATGTGTCTATTATTAAAATTCCAAAAGGAATGTACTAACCAGCTGTAGAAACTTTGACAAAGTTTCTGCTTGCTCAGCATTCTTCTCATCAACAAGATATCTGCATAAAACTATTCAATATGAACTTGCACTTGAGCCAATAATCAACTTTATGGGGTTATTGTTGTGGGTAACAAATCAAAGATGGTCAAATAAGAAAACAATAGTGCAACAAATCAAAGGAGTGTAGAGCTCACCCACGGATCCGATCCCTAAGCTCTTCATCAGAAATCTTAGTTCTCGCATAACCAAATATGTGAACTTCATCTGGATTGAGGAATCCCTGCTCATGCAAAACAAAGTAATCATAAACTAATACACTTGGAAAAGCGAATAAACGTCTATAAGGTGACATGAACGAACCTGGCGGTATAGGTTGAAGAGCGCAGGAAACGTCTTCTTCTTAGCAAGATCACCAGAGGCACCAAGCACTACGATTGAAAGACAACCAGTCTCTAGAACTGAACCGTACTCCTTCACAAAGGAATCATTCCTAAAAATAGACCTTTTCTCAACGTGCCATTGACCAGATCCCATCTTCCACAACCTTAAATTCCACGAAGGAAAAAGACGTCAGGCTCCACAGTCAAAAGGTCAACACTCAATCATTGAACAAATTTACGCTACAGAAATATGCAAACTGGGAATCATATGGTCCGCTACGATCAACAGAATAATTGTCACTGCCTCAGTTTCATCTAACCAACAGAGAGATCGAAGTTCGAGTAGAATCATCTCAACAACGAAACTGAGAAAGAACCTCAAATAAGTATTTGCATGATACGAATTTCACTAGATCAGATTTCGAGTGGGATCAAACAAGTATGGAAGTGAACACAAAAATCAAACGGATCGCAGAAGAATCCAAAGTCAGTACCCACAGGAATACGATCATAAAAACTACAACGAGATCTGAAATGAACCTGAGAAGAAGAAGGCACGAGGAATCGGATTCCGAGAGCGAGAGAGGAAGTAGAATTTGATTAGGTGAAGAAGAAGGGAAGCTTAACTAGTAGAATGGAGGGGGTTGGTGGTTTCACGTTCAGCTAATCAGCTTCCGTCACAGATGATTTTCATTTTCATTTTCATTTTCATTTCAGATTTTTCTTATATACGTACGGGAGGACTCACAAGCCAATTTGTTGTTTTCTTCAATTTTTCTTTTTTATCAACGTTTGCTTCGAATTATATTCCCTTTTTCTTTTTCGAAAATCTTCTTTTAATTTCATTTGACAGTTTAATCATTTTACCTGTTCAAAAATGACATATTTAAATTTGTGGGGGCTCCGATCATAGGTCTATCATAATTAAATATGTTTATGACCCTATGGAACATAGTCGAGGAAGGTTTTCCTTTGATAACCGGTGGATTCATCAGGAGGGAATAGAGGAGATCGTGCGGAATGGCTGACACGAGGAGGATGTTGATCTCCCATTAGTGGAACGTATCGCATCCTGTCGCCGAGCACTTTCAAAATGGAAAAGAGACACGAATCAAAATTTGGCAGACAGACTTGTTGGCTTGCACACGGCCTTAGAAGTGGAGGTTAGCAAGGTTACGCCAAATCCTCATCTCCTAGCTGAGCTAAAAGCTGAGGTTTCCAAAGCTTACCGGGATGAGGAACGTTTTTGGCAGCAAAAAACTAGGAACAAGTGGTTAAAAGAAGGGGATCGCAATACGCGTTATTTCCATAATTGTGTTAAGGGCCGCCGTGCTCGTAACCGAATAATTATGCTGCATGATGAAAATAATTTGGAGTGTTATGCTGAAGGTTCAAAGGGTCAGGTGGCGGTGGACTATTTTTGTCATATGTTTACGTCTATTAACCCCCAGGAAATGGAGGAGCTTTTTATGGGGCTTACTACTAGGGTCTCGATTGACATGAATGCTACCCTGACCAGACCTGTTACTCGTGAGGATATTAAAAGAGCAGCTTTTGCCATAAAAGAGAGTAGTGCACCAGGGGCGGATGGGTTCACTGGGTCATTCTACAAAAAATTATGGAACATTGTCGGGCCGGCGATCACACGTGAGATAGAAGGTTTCTTCGCCACTGGAATTTTACCAGCTGACTGGAACCACACAAATATCTGCCTTTTACCGAAAATAGTGGGCCCTATTCGCATGCAGGATTTGCGGCCTATTAGTTTGTGTTCTGTCCACTATAAGATTATTTCCAAAATCTTATGTGACAGACTAAAACTTGTACTACCGGATGTTATTTCGGATACCCAGGGAACTTTTGTGTTGGGTCGGTTGATTACCGATAATCTGCTCATAGCCCATGAGGTTACTCATGCCCTCCGTACTAATAGTTTTGTTAGTAAGGATTTTATGGCCATTAAGACGGACATGTCTAAAGCCTATGATCGGGTTGAATGGGTTTTTCTGGAGAAACTAATGAGCAAACTTGGTTTCAATGCGGTGTTGATTAATTGGATCATGGCTTGTATCAAGTCGGTCACGTATTCGGTCTTGCTGAATGGCCGGTCTCATGGGTTTATTAAACCAGAGTGTGGGCTACGCCAGGGAGATCCTTTATCCCCGTTCCTCTTCATTTTAGGGGCGGAAGCTTTGATTAATATGCTTAATCAGTCGGAGCGAGTGGGTCGCTTACAGGGCATTTCGTTGGCACCTAATGGGCCCTCGGTACATCATTTGCTGTTTGCGGATGATAGTTTGTTGTTGTGCAGGGCAACCGAGGAACAATGCACTGAGATAATGTGCTGCCTACATGTGTATGGGGCGGCCTCAGGCCAAGTTATAAACCCGGCTAAATCGTCCATTCTATTTGGGAAACATATCTATGTGGGTCAGAGATTACCCTTGCAGCAGATCCTGGCAATTGAAAAGGAAGGGGGGAGATGGTACGTATTTGGGGTTACCAGAATGCTTTAATGGGTCAAAAAGAAAACTACTCCAATTTATTCAGGAGAAGTTGAAGTCGCGGTTGACTGGCTGGTTCAGTAAAGCCCTATCCCAGGGTGGGAAGGAGATTTTATTGAAGTCCATTGCACTGGCTTTACCTATATATGCAATGTCATGTTTTCGGCTGTCCAAGGACTTATGCAAAAAATTGACAACTGCTATGACGGAGTACTGGTGGAGTAATGGTGATAACCGGAAGAGAATAAGTTGGGTGGCGTGGAAAAAATTATGTTTATCAAAAGCAGATGGAGGGTTAGGCTTTCATGATATTGCCTCTTTCAATAAGGCATTACTATGCAAACAGGCTTGGCGTATCATCGACAACCCTGAATCGTTGGTGGCCCGACTTCAGAAAAGTCGGTATTTTCCATCCGGGGATTTTCTGGGATGTGCCGTGGGCACGGCCCCATCTTATGCTTGGAGGAGCTTGCTGTNTGCAAACAGGCTTGGCGTATCATCGACAACCCTGAATCGTTGGTGGCCCGATTTCTGAAAAGTCGGTATTTTCCATCCGGGGATTTTTTGGGATGTGCCGTGGGCACGGCCCCATCTTATGCTTGGAGGAGCTTGCTGTTTGGTCGGGAGTTACTGCAGAGAGGGCTTGTTAAGTCCATTGGGAATGGTTGAGACACCTATGTCTTTTCCGATTGTTGGATTTTTGATACACGGCCGCGCACCCTGATATCCTGGCAGCGATCTTATGACCTTAGACTCAGGGTGTCGGACCTGCTGGTCCCTAATACTGACATCTGGAATGAAGAGCTCTTGCAGAAGTTATTTTACGAGGATGACTAAGCTCGAGTTAGGAAAGTTAAGACTTCGAGGTTTTTTAGAGATGGTTTTTACTGGGGTTATTCGAATTCTGGCTCATATACAGTGAAGACTGGTTATAAACTACTGGCAGATGATGCAGTGGCGATGGCCAACCCCCTTCCACCTTTGGAGAAAGCTCTTTGGAGTAAAATCTGGAAGGTGAAGGCAGTCCAAAAAATAAAGCATTTTCTTTGGAAATATCTTTCGGGTGCGATGGCTGTTAAGGATCGTCTGCGATCACGGGGTATGCATGTGGACCCTACCTGCCCCGTGTGTGGAGGAGCTACTGAAACGATTACACATGTGTTGTTTCACTGCCCTCGTGCGGCGGAAGTGTGGGTGATATCACTTCTAGATTCTCCACCTAATGGATTTTCTCACAATTCGACTTTCTTAAACTTCCATTATCTTATCAACCATCCAGTTACCGGTGCGGCGGAGGTTTCATTCCCCTGGTTAGTATGGCAGATTTGGAAAGCTAGAAATGCGGTGGTTTTTGAGCAAAACGTATGGACGGCGAGTTTTATTCTACAACGTGCTAAAGATGATTTCCAGGAATGGTCCATACTGAATGTGCCGGGGCCCAGCATGCCGGTGGAAATGTATAAGTGGCAAAGACCGATAAGGCCACTGGTCAAATGCAATTTCGCGAGTTCATAGCTACATCCGAATCGCCTCTGTGGGACTGGCTGGATTGTCAGGAATAATTTGGGTACTCCGCTTTTCCATGGGAGGAATGCTTTCGCAAATGTGGCGTCTAAACTGGAAGCAGCTCTTGAAGGCTTTATTTGGGTGGCCACTTGCTTGGCGGATATGCATGTGCAACATATCATCTTTGAGGCGTCAGATCTTCAATTAGTGGACGCCTTATCTAATCCTACGCATTTCCCGTCAGTTAGACCTTTGCTTGGCAGGGCTTTTTTAGCATTACGTTCCATTTACGGCTGGTCGTTAGCAAGTACTGATCACTCTGCAAATCAAGTAGCAACCAGCATTGCAACAAGTGTAACGGCGGAGCATCGATATCAATCCTATATTGCGAAGGATGGCCCTTCTTGGTTAACTAAACGTTTAGAGTTGGAATCCTTGGTTTAATAGGTTTTGTATGCTTATGTTACCCACCTACTGGTCGGGTGACCGTGATTTTCTTTATACGGCATGTGACTACATTTCTTTATAAGAATAATTTCAATGAGATAAAAAAAAAAACAATGTGGTAGGGACAATGACAGATAGTCTAATAGTTTGTTTGAATGTCAAATTAATTTAAAAAATAGCGCATAAATCACCTCATAAACTTATTAATTACTAATTCGCGGTTAGAAAAGAAGTTTATTTACTCTTCCCAACTTGATTTTTTTATTATTCCGTTGACAAAAAAAAAAAAAAAAAAACTTGGTTTTTTTTTTATTCCAAGTTCCCAAATANTTATTCCAAGTTCCCAAATAGATTTAGTTATTTTATTTTCAAAATTTCAAATAAAATTATGGATAGCTAAACGTAATCGACACATTATACATGGGAATTAACGTGGATATATATCACATGCTTATTAGTCATGGTCGTCGTCTATATATCCTTAAAAGTTGATTGAGAAAGTCTCATTGCTTATCATCATCACGTTGCTTATATCATTTTTGAGATCTATTGATAAAGGCAAAGTTTTTAGCTAATCTGTAATTAGATTGTAAAGTTCAGCGAGTTTCTATTTCCAACTTGGCTTAAAAAAGAATTTTAAACTTGGTTTATACGTTTTACAACCAAAAATTACAGGATCAACCATCTAACTAAACTTATAATAATCTCGATCCATTCAAAGCCATCATCAAAAGATCATAGGGCAGAAAATGAAGTTTCAATATATTATTCATTTCAGAAATTGTATGAATATACTCTTAGTGTAAATTAAAGTATAGGTTTAATGGAAGAAATCATACAAACAAAATTAGCATAGTCTCCACGCAAAAAAAAAAAAAAAAAGAAAAAAAAAGGAAAATCTTTTAGCATCAGCAAGTGGCTCAATCGAACATGACCCAAATTTAAAAGAGAGAAAAAATAGAAAAGCAAATAGAGTCTATTTTTAAAAAAAATGTTTTATCTCTAATATGAATTTGAACAGAATTAACAAAAAATATTTGAGACGGCAAAAATGATAATCAAGTGACATACCTTCTTATTGTATATAATTAATTAGAAAAAGTTATAAGAATTAGCTAGGGTTTTGACCAAAGATGGAGCAACAAGACGAGAAGAGGAGAAAAATCCAAACACAACCGAGTTCAAGTTCGTCCTTACCTCTCGATCTAACCTCAAAAATACTCTTAAGCCTGCCTGCAAGATCTATCAACAGGTTTCGTGGCGTTTCGAAGCTATGGTCATCAATTATCACCGATCCATATTTCATCAACTCCTTCAAAACTCTATCCTTAACACGGCCGTGTCTTCTACTATGCTTCCAAGAAGGTAACAAGTTGTTTTTTAGCATGATTCCGCAATATGATCATAATTTGAACGAGCCCTATACTCCTTATTATAAGCCTATTGATCGTTATCATATGACATTACCCGAATCTTGTCACTTCTCCCACAAGTCCTACCCTACTGAATCTGTCCATGGCTTGATCTGCTTTAGAATATCCGCAACACCGATAGTTTGGAACCCTAGCATAGGACGGTTCTTCACCTTACCTAAACCCGAAAAGAAGTGGATTGATTTTACAGTGATTTTAGGATATGATCCAATCGAAGGTAAACACAAAGTAGTGTGCATGCCCTGGATTGACTGCGACGAGTGTCGGGTTTCAACATTGGGACCAACTCAAGAATCATGGAGAATGGTCAAAACTATTCATAGGCCTTCTTTTAATGGTGCTTGTGAACGATGCATCAATGGCTTCATATATTATTATGCTTATGTTAACCGTGAGCCGGTTATAATGAGGTTTGATGTCAGATTTGAAAAGTTTGATATGATCAAATTACCAGCGGGTAAGAAAATTCGCGTGGAGGGGCTGATAAATTATGAAGGGAGGTTAGCTTGTGTTCATGATGATTACTATAAGAAAGGTATTACATTGTTGATTTTGGAAGATGCTGAGAAACACGAGTGGTTGAGTAAAGAATTTCTTGCTCCTTTTCATTACTATGATGCCCCGAGATGGGAAAAGGGTTTCAAACTAAAAGGTATGACTCCTGCCGGTGAGTTTGTTTATGTACCAAACACGGTTTATGAATCATTTCATGTCTTGTTTTATGATCCGGAGAAAAACAGCTTCAGAAGAGTTGAATTTGAAGGAATCAGAGACGATGAATTTAGGCTCAGTAATGGAGTTGTCAACAAAGCTGTCTATATGCTCCATACTTTCCTGGATCACATTGAGAGTCTCATATCTTTGTAACAAAATTGTTTGGTGTTTTCCATCTTTCCTTGGAATTAATTTTTAATATACAGCTTTATGATGATTTGTTGTCGATGTCAGATTTGCGATTTACCACTTTACTATAATTTTTGGTTATTCTGAAACCTTATTAGAAGAGGTTACCTTGTGTCAAAAGAAAAAAGAGTGTGAGTGGTCAAGGCTTTCTTTCCGTATATAAACCATCCGCATTTGTAGTCTCTCACATGAGTCAAAAATAAAGAAAGAGACTCTCAACACTCTTTTTTTTCATGATGAGACACTTAATTTTTAAATATTATTTAGCTATACATACATTCATATATTTTGTTAAGAGACTCATATGAGAGACTACCAATATGGATGGTATAAGAGAGGAACACATTCCAATGTTAATAAAAAGTACTCATCCGTTTCAAAACAGTGTCATTTTGAGTTAAATATTTTGTTTCAGTTTTGTTATCATTCTCATTTTTGCTTGCCATTTTTTAATAAAAATTATCTTAATTACTTCTAATTAATGAATAAAATATTAAATTATTTGGAATTCTAATAGTCCCATAATTGCAGTATTTATGTAACATTCCCGTTTATGATATATATAGTGGTGTAAGTGGAGAGGTTTAAAAGAAATGATTTGAATAGCTATATCACCAAAGTGCACTTATCTTTTCGGTCATTTGTAAAGAAAAAATTTCAGGATTAAGCATGTTTGGACTTGAGCAATTAAGGATAGGTGACCTATTGGAAAGTGATTTGCGGTATCGTGTGAATATGATAAAAAACAGGGAAAGATCTCGGGTGATTGTAGGGTTAGTAAACAAGTCTTCCAAAAATTAATGCACCGATCATTGGATATGGATGGACTCATAGGCCAAGAGAGGGTATGGGGACTTCACCGATAAGAATGGTTGGGGCGTTTCAGTTTACCTATGGATAACCTAGCTTCTTTAAAAAGCCATATGTGTCCCGTGCTTTATCCGGGTAATGAAGTTTGGTACATACCTTCACGCATGTACTGTACTACGTACATACAAGGAATCAAGTAAACGAATACATAACAATATGGATTAGCTTATTAACAACTATATTTGGTTTATCTATTATGTCCTCTATCCATTTCTTTCTAAGCAAGAAACTTATATAATATTAAACCAATTATTTTGCCTCTTTGTTCTCTTGTAAAGCTTATTTAGTTATTACAATCACAATACCTTCGGTCTCAAGCCAAATGAAAATAAAATAAAGAACTAACCATAAGGTTAGTTGCAGAAGAAACCCATATTTTAAGAAATTGAGACTAATTAACAATCATTGTTAACGGTACGGTCCATGATCATTACATTAAATCTTTCACGTAAACCCATGTGGTTATTTATATTTTTCAAATGAACGCATCCCATGTTAAGTGTTTTCATTTGGTTGACTTTTTGTTAATCCTTAGTTTTCTTATGAGTTTTTGTTGACTAATGCTACTCATGGCCGTAGGATAAGGAGGCTTTTCTTCTTCTACGGCTACGATTGAATATTATATTCTCCACATGTCACATGCCATAAATTATGCTATACATGAAAGTTGATCTAGTGGTTCTCCTAGTCTTCAAAATATAGATCAAATAC
>OVAP01002300.1:0-19969 GCA_900406295.1 Aurinia saxatilis
GGTTTTTATGATAATAAACATATACATATATATATATATATATATATATATATATATATTAGTATCTATATTATTATTATTATTATTAGAGTCCAAAGGATTCATTTTTGGAATGATCTAGAAGAATTATGGAGCAATTATGGAAGAGGCTTGAAGAGATGAAAAGGAAACAAAGAAAAGTATGGAAATACAGCAAGGAGTGTCAATCGACACCCTACGGATGTGCAACCAGATTCTCTAAATCTCAAGATCAAGATATTTTCTAAAATCTTTTATGTTAATTCCCTAATTCTAAATCCGTCCAGACCCCTATAAAAACTTTTATACAAACATTGTTTGGGCTTATGCTTTAATTTACTTTAGAGAGAGTTTTTGGGAGAAAATTTCTTAAATCCTTTTTATTGATTATTATTCCTTTCATTGGTTATTGCATGATGAATCGCTTTGTTATGTCTGAGTAGTTCATTAGTTTGGTTTAAGGTTCTTAGATTAGGATGAAATTCTGTTAGCCTTATGCTTAATTTAGGAACCATTAATTAACTCTTCTCCTAGATGTTTTTATTGTTAGATTCATAGATTAGCTACCTTGAGTCTAGATCATAGGGAATTTATTTTACATGAGAGTGTTGATAAATTGCTGGAATTATCTTAGGAGAGCTAGCTATATTTTCTCAAGGAAACTTGGTTTAGAATAGTTAGTGAATAATTGAATCGGTTTGTTAATGCTAGTTTAAATTTCTTAGGATTTCTCAAAGAGATTTGGTCATCACTAGTATTTAAACTAATATAGTTAATCTCAGCGAGAATTGTGGGATTGCTTGTTTGCATTGTTCATCTTCTAGAGTTAAGGTTTCTCATATTTTATACGTGAGATGTCGATCGACACTCAACGTAAAATAGCCCCAGATTTGATTCTTAATTGAAGCTCCCAAAAGCCTAACATTTTTTTTAATTGATTTAAACCCAGATCTTATTTACTTGTTTCCTACACTAGTTATTGGAATTGAAAATCCCCTCATCCTAGTTTTAAATTAGAGTATAGTCTTAGTTTGCAATTTTCGGTCTTTGTGGATTCGATCCCTAAGTACTACATCGCTCTAGCTGTGCTGTTGCGTTTAAATACAAAGGGTAAATTTTGGTGTATCAATCCCGTGTGTTCATGCTGCAAGTGTGATAATAGGGAAAAAAGATAAGGTTGAAGACTATGTCAGTGACTATTATAGAAGGATAAGGTGGAGAGCAACTTACTTGGATGGTATTAGGCCTATCCAAGGGATGACATTGTGGCCTAGAATGAATATGTTACCTATCTTGCCACCACCGTGGAGGAGAGGCAATCCAGGAAGGCCAAGTAACTATGCTAGGAGGAAAAAAAGTCTTCATCTTCTTCAAACAACAACAAAATGTCAAGGGGTAAGAAATCATGATATGCTCTAATTGTAGGGAACACGGGCGTAAGAAGCAAGGGTGCAAGAAACCAACAGTTCAAAGTCCACCCAAGAGACCAAGAGGAAGATCACGGAAAAATCCGGTTTGTTGAATCACTTATTCTGTTCTATAAAATTTCTTAAACATGTGTATCTTTCTTATGCCTCAATCTTGTATTGAATCAGCAAATACAATAAGTTCTTGGATCACAATCACAACAAGACTCACAAGGATTTGGATCACAAGCACAAGGATCGAACACATAAAGACTTGTTGTGGCAAACGTATTCCATCTTGGTTTGTTGTCATGTGTGTTTCAAGTTTTGTTTTGTTTAAGTAATAATCAAATTTTTTTCCACCTTGGTTTGTGTTGTTTTGTTTTTATTTAAACTTGATCTTATTATGTATGGATTGTTATGTTTATGACTGATTTAGTTTGTGTTTTATGAATGACTTTCTGTGATAGTTTGATTTTCATAATATTGCTTTAAGAATTCAACATATCATTCATAAGTTCATTTACACAAAACTTGAGATATTGTGTACCATTCTTTGTTACAAAAGACAAACTTAAAACAAGACATACAACTAAGACACTAGACACATAACAAAGACACATTCTAAAGACACAAAAGACACATTACAAATTAAGACACTCGAAACCAAGAACAAGTTTCTGTTTTGTGGTTTTAACAAGCATTGAGATCACAATGGTAATGATAATAACACAAAGGCACACCAAGCATAACTTGATCATCATTTTCCATTTCTTAATCTCCTTTTTGCGCCACATTCTATCTTCCTCTAATTCTTTGATCCTAGCCTTTAACTCTGCAATCTCAAGTTCAACCTCAAATTTTGCATTGTTTATCTCACTTTGAATGTTGAATAACTTTGGTAAAGCATCTGCAACCTCCTCGTACACACCATCTTCAACCCATTTAACAAATGATCCTGCATTTACAAAACAAAAACACAAAATTTATTTGTTATTTCAACCTGTTTGTACTTATAGTATCTTGTCTGGTTGCTTATGATCTGGTCGTTAACTCACACCATCTCGTACACATTATCTCGTCGTTAACTCAAACCAACGACGATTGAAAGAACAGAGAAACAACCAAACCAAAAAAACACAACATAAAAAGTACTTACATCTCGTCTGGTTGGACAACGAAAGAAAGGTCTTCATGGGTTCTATTTCGTGCCCAATGTATAGATGATGACATCTAACCCACAATGATACTTCAGAGGAAACCCGCGGCCTCCATCCTCAACACTCGATTGCCCATAATTGCAGCTCATATCTGTAGGAGAAGACGAAAAATTCATGTAAGAGGAAGATGGATTCAAAATAGAGAATAGAGGAAGAGAGGAATTGAGAATTTGTGGTTCTAAGAGAATTTAGGGTTCTTAGAGAATTGGGGGAAAACAAAAATTAGGGATTGAAATCGAGAATTGGGTGTTTTCTTTTAATTTGGGGAGGTCCAAAACGATGTCTTATTTAATTAACATAAGTAATTAATGATCCATTAACGTATGTTATACCTCAATTAGTTGACTTAACGACATGCCTAATTTGGCCTGGTCAACGAAACTTGGTGTTTGTGTGGCCCGGCACAAAAAGTTGGTGATTTTTTTGGCTTGTCACAAATTCATGCTTTATTTGGCCATATTTTGAAAGTTGATGATTTAAATAATATTTTTCCAAATTAAAATAAAATAAAATATATATATATATATATATATATTTTTTTTTTTTTTCATTGACAAACTAGCCTATTAGTTGAATATTAGATTCACAGTACAAAGGATTCAATCTCAACTGTGACGATGTTTATTTTTAGTAGACTTATTATAACCACTAGACTAAGATCACTTCACCAAATAATATACCCATACTGTATTTTCATGTTTTATAATTCATAGTATTTTGAAAAATGTCGAGTAACTATATTTCTCTTATATAAACATTTTATGATTCCAAAATTTCATTTTTCATCTATATTTTTATTCAATATTAATTTAAGTTCCGTTAAAAGTTGCCTTTCAATTAAACGGCCAGATAGGATGGAGAATATAAATTGTTGATTTAAAATATCCAGTAGTAAATATAGAAGATGCAGTTACAAACTGATGTGGACATATCTTAGACCTTGACTAAAATTTCTTGCAACATGAAATACGTCAAGAAGTGATGAAAGAAGATGATCTGAATCTACAACAAAAACTACTATAAGAAGTAATACAAAAAGTAGCTCAAAGAGTACAACAAACCCACTTCGACGTCTTCCTAAATTATCGTATAGGGTCAGATCAAACTAATTCATGGATATGTTTAAGAATATTTACAAGACAATAACCAACTACAAGCCCAAGTCAAACCAAACAAACTCCTTGAACTCCCAATGGAAAGTTTTGGGGGATGAAGCACTCTAACCACAAAACTTCCATAGAAAATTAGAACAAAAGGACTACACTTTATAACCTTTGTTTTCAAGTATTTTTTTAGACTTTTGGTTTGTTTAGAGTTTTAACATGTGTTTAACGCATTGGAACTTGGATTGAAGATTGGAATGAAGATTTGAGGCAAAAAGAGGCAAACAAGTGAAATGACAATGCAAAACTAGTCCAAAATGCCTTAAAGTTTGTGTCAGACGAAGGCTTTCTCGTAGGAATTTCAATATCAAATTTTGACACAATATAAGAAATTGAATTAGCTTCATTTTTTTGCGGTGGTTTCAAGTCATTCTGACTAGCAGTTAAGAAGATATGTATATTCTATTGAAGATATGTATTTTCATCTGAATGTCAAACTTGGAAAGTTGTTAATCACGAGATGCTCCATTCACTTCTCAATTCTCTTACCATGGGCGAAAATTGGATCCCATAAATCAGTGCCGAGCTTTCCTTTCAGTCACTTTAAGCTTTCTCTTTAGTTTTTATTATTGTTCTTCATTTTTCTCTCCATTTTGGTTCTTTGTTTTGAAGTTTTGAAGTTTTGCTTGAAGATTGTCATTCATTTATGTCATTCCATTGTGGAGAAGTCTTCTAAAATCTTATACTCTTTTATATTTCATTTTATATAAGTATTATTCAGTTTATTATTGTTTTTTTATTCATATCTATCATCATGCTTTTGATTATTGTCCATTTCAATATGTGTTAGATAGTTAAATCTAGGAGAATCATGGAATATTCAAAGTAAGCAATCAATGAAT
The DNA here is from genome assembly GCA_900406295.1 of Aurinia saxatilis. Taxonomy (NCBI): domain Eukaryota; kingdom Viridiplantae; phylum Streptophyta; class Magnoliopsida; order Brassicales; family Brassicaceae; genus Aurinia; species Aurinia saxatilis. The sequence goes on from OVAP01002300.1 coordinate 4,650, forward strand.
ACAAGAAACAATAAATCAAAACCATAAAAACTCTAATATCACAAGCCTAAATAAAGGTATCTAGATACTACTGAGCCAACCATGAAGGTCTTTCTGATCTTGAAACCATGAAAATTCTTCTTAAACGGAGAGTCCAAACAATTTTCTGACCCTTGAATCTTCAAATCTTGTATTTTTGCTTTGTCAATTCTCCTAGTTGAAAAAGATAAACCCCAACATGGGGAAACAGAGGGAAAAAAAAATCCCAACCATAAGCTTTACATCCAGAATAAGTATCTGAAAAAAAGAAACAAGCCCCAACATAACATGATAAACTGATAGGGCTGATATTTTACCGCTTTTCGATATGAATTTTTTGTGCTTTTTATGAAGAAACTATTTGATATGAAACATAAACAACTCGATTTCATATTACTCTGTTTGCAAAGTGTTTTTGTAAAAATAATGCATTTTAGGTCACAAATGGGCATTTTCTATCAAGTCCAACAAATCAACATCAGAAGTCCAGACCCAGATGAAGGAGATGTTCATTTTGGATTGAAGTGAGGAGTTAAGACAATCAAGCCATGCGAGTTAGCTGTCACATGGGCTTGGAATCGAGTCATTCGCTCTTAAGAATAAGAAGTAAAGCCCAAATCATTGAAGATGTATCCAGAAGCCCGTATGAGATGAAGGTCGAATCGACCGGAGGAGAGGCCCCCTGATCGATCAAAGCCCATTAATCCAAGGAAGCTTCGAGAACAAATTCAAATAAGGACCGTTGCATTCGGGGAGATATCAGAATATGTTGGAGATAATCACAGAATATACTGAATCTTCATAAAACGCGTCTCAGATATTAGTCGATCGACTATAGTACTGGCGATTGATCGATCAGAGTCGGATAGATACAAATATTCGGATTCCTATCCAAATCCTCTTCTTGATTTATCTCGGCCAACTGCCCGACCCTCTCCTCTAGGTTCCCCTATAAATACAAAAGACTGCAACCAGAGAAACAACACACACTTACAAAGCTTCCACGAGTCTATTTTTCTTTCATTGTTTCTTCTTTTTATGTTACTTTGATCATTGCTTCAAGGACAAAGTTTGTAATCTCTGCACTCCATAAAAGCTATTCTGAATCTTCTTATACAATATCAATTTTCATTGTCATTATATTTGCTTTTAGCATGATTGGGTAGTCTCTAAATTAGGAATAAGACTTTGCTATGAGGAATCATGGTTTGGTAGATAGGCAATAGGGCTGTGTAATTGCTAGTTTATAAGCTTACTTTCATATCAGATCTTAATACAATCATAGGATAAACCTGCTACTGATACACCACTTACTTGAAGAGATCCAGAACTTGATAGTGAAAGCTTTACTATTTATAGTTTAGTTGAATTTAATTTCTTGAACTTAATGCCTCGATTGATTGGTTAATCAGCCCATAAGTTATCTTTCTGAAAAGATATATGTTAAAGTTAACTCGGATACCAATTGAACTAAACTTGCTAAGCCTGACCATAAGGATAGTCAATAAATAGTGATTTCAACTATATAACTTTAACTAGGATATTTATATTAGCTATTATCCTGAATAATTCAAACCGCAACCCTCTGATGCATTGCCTGACTTCCTAACGGTTTTAATATCTGAATTACTTACGTTTTTATTTTTTTTTAGAATTTGCATGCACTAATAGATCAAACACATTATCTGCAGTCGACCAAAAGGCGCTTTCATCGATCGACCAATTCACACTGTTGGTCAACCAAAAACCAAACCACTTCATATTTGCTGCTTAGCTCGAGTGAACTTGGACATGCTACTGCGTACACTCTACTCCATGTGGATACGATCCCTAAGTACTAATGCGAGACCTGTGCGCTTAGAGGACCTATTTTAGGCAAAAACTAAACCCCCATCAGAAACCATAAGCCCCAACCTACCATGGAAACCATAAGCTCCAACCTAGCAGGGGAAACCACACGCCGCATGATCTAAACGGAGAAGATAACACCGACAGAAGAAAAAAAAACAAAACAAATGATGCCCGCCACTGTGGCCCAATGTTTAAGAATTGAAAATTAAAAAAAAAAAACAAAACAAAAGAAAACAGATTTATTCGCTTAGACAAAAATGAAACAAAGGATTACGGGAATTGTGTGGCAAACTATGCCTCTAAAGCATCATAAAAAGAGGGATCGTCGAGGTTACGGACTGAGTTGATGCAGTTCCGTACTTGCTTGTCGAGACACTGAACTAGAGCTGTTGAGGAAGTAGTTGTAGTGCCGTGTCGTCGATCATTTCTTTCTCGCCAAAGTTGGTAGACTGTGGCTTGGAAAGAGTAGCGACGAAGGAAGATTTTGACCTTGTCGCCTACTGTGGAGGATATAGTTGTGACCAGCATGTCCCAGTGTAGAGGAGCATGTGGACTAAAAAGTTGATCTACAAGATGTGACAAAACATTCGCTGAGGAAGGGGCATTCAAAATTTTGGGATTCCATCGGGTGTTGGCAGAAGATGCAAGTCGTGCAGATGGTGGATTGCCAGAGTGAGGTACGATCTTTTGTTGTTGATATATTTAACATAAATAATCATAGGAGAAAGGATAAATTAGGAGTATTGTGTGTAAACCAGACCCCTTTGTTCCAAGGAACATGTGGGTGATGAGTACGAATCTTGGTGAGAGTGCGAGAGGTTGAGAACAGACTCTTAAAAACATCTGGTCGCGCCTCCCAGAGAATCTGATCTGCGTGAGGGCTGGATTGAGCTGATAGCTGAGCAACCTCTGTGCTATATTGACAAGTAACTCTGCTCGGAGACGTTGACATCGCAACTGACCCATCTATCAACTGACCCATCTTAGACCAATTATAAAACCAGAATGAAGTAGAGTAGCCATTGTGGACCTCAACACGGACAAAAGAGTAAGCCATGTCTCTCGCCTTCAGGATCTTGTGCTACATCTAAGAACGTTTTTTCGCGGCCTTGATCGACCAAAAGGAAGCTTGGCGTATTAGATATTTTGATATAGGACACCCACAAAGAGTGCATGGAGGATAGAATCCACCATGTGAATTTTAAGAGGCACGCGAGGTTGACATCTTTAAAATTTTGTACTCCAAGGCCACCTTCAATTTTCAGTTTACAAACATTGGACCATTTGACCTTTGCTTTCCGTGTATTAAAACTTGGTCCTGCGTATAAGAAAACTGCACACAATTTCTCAATTTTCATGACACAAGCCGAAGGAAGTTGAAAACCGGGCATCCAAAAATTTCCTGTACTTTCTATGACATATGTAATTAGTTGAAGACGACCCGCATTGGAAGTAATCTCGCACTCCAAGTAGAGAATTTATTCCGTAGTTAATTAGTGACCGTCATTTTTTTTTGTCAACAAAGGGAGATCCAAATAACGTACCAGCAACTGCTCCATAGCAAAAGAGAAAAGACTGAATAAAACTTGTCGTGTCGTTTCTTGCACACCGGCCAGAAACAAAGTAGACTTGGACAAGCTAATTTCATGGCAGACATTTTCCCAAATACATAAAAAATACTTAGGACCCTTCCATTAAAAAATTATAAAATAAATCCAGACACTGATTTATATCCTCAAAAATATACATTGATTATCTGAACAATAAATATTAATTTGATATGTCTGAAAGTATTAAATTTAGTCTAGATGAGGTTTTTGTAAATACAATATACTATTTTAAGAGTTTTAATAGACTATTTTGAGAAATCTACGTTCCATATTCTATTTCAATGCTCTTTTGCTAAAGAAGTCTTGAATTTAGCTCCATTACATTCACTACCATCCAACGACGTACCGGAGACAGTCGAAGCTCACTTCTCAGCTCTGCGCCAATGCAGAACACTCCCTCCTACAGGGTTACCTCTAGGCCCGCTGTACCCATGGATCGCCTAGACCATATGGAAAGCACAAAACGAGCTATGATTCCAACAAATCCACTGTGATCCACCAACTATCATGAGGCGAGCCACCGATGCAGCTCGAGAATGGCAAAGGGCACATGAAGCTCTACCCCCCAGGCCGGCTACAAAACCAAGCCAGAAACATGATACTACTCAACTGGAATACACGTGCAGAGTAGATGCAGTTTGGAATGGAGAAACGAAATAGGCAGGATTTGGGTGGGAAGTTATCAATATGCATGATGTGCATACGATCCACCATAAGACCTCTTACCGTAGACACACACCCTCGGTATTGGCAGCAGAAGGTCTAGGCATACTTGCAGCCCTAGAAGATCTCATCTCTCTAGACATTACTAGCCTGCGCATGGAGTCTGACTCCCAAAGTTTTATCTCCTTACTCAACAAACACGAGTAGACGACGGAAGTTTATGGCATTGTCCAAGACCTTCGTAGCCTCCGTGATAAATTTAGCAAAATTATCTTTATTTTTATCCCTCGTTCTTCAAATATTGTAGCTGATACGTTGGCCAAAGGAGCTCTCCGTCCCTTAGCTAGTTTGTAATTTTTATGATTGAAATAAAGTTGTTTCGTGACCAATTTTTTTTAAAATAAATAAATAAATAGATGTAAATTACACATATCTTAGTCTAGTTTAAATATAATTGGATGCATCATATTCATTATTTTAACAAATATTCAATATTTTTCCATGACATATATATATATATATATATATATATATATATATATATATATATATATATATGTCACATCACTGATCACTCTATTTCCAAATATATATAGTAACAGTTATGAAAATTTATGTGGTGTAAGAGTGTTTATCTTTGTTTTCCATATACCATGCAAATATCTAAAATGTATAGTTAAAATCAACATTTCATCATCAAATGATTACAAAGTTTTAGCATGTTATGTAGTTCTCTACTATCATACAGTATCTCTATTTTGCAATTCATCGTACTATCAGTGAGGCATACCCATTCACGAACACAAGCCACGTGTATGAACTGAGTTTGAGATAACAAAATTCGGATTTGGTATTAAACTAAGATTTTGTTATTAGAAGTGGACAAAGGAAAAACATGTCCACAACCATTCCCGTCTAAATTCTTTCAATGGATACTAATAATCATAGATATACAAATCACAGACCAAATATTTGTTACAAAGTACAAAGACTATATGCTTTGACGGACCATAATACAATTTATAATATTACTCTCCTGTTTTTCTCCTAAATCTTGATTTAGAATCTGTATAGAACTAATCAAAGAAAATTAACATGAACATAACAAATCATGTGAAACAAATCTTGTTGTGTTGTGTCTGTCATAAAGAGACAATATGCTCAGCGCAAACTTAGCCGACTGTTTAGATTATAATCCCACAATCATGGTCTAATCTTGTTCTAATCATTCCTTTCCTCTGCTTTTTAAATTAAAAATGGATTATGAGTTTTATTAATTTTATAATCATCAGATCTGATCTTCTGATACTTTCTTTTATTTTCTGCATCAATCTACATGTACAGTGGGCATAATGGGAGCGTAATGTATCTCAATTTTCCTATTGGTTGAGGCGTACGCGGAATTACATAAACCAATCAAGTTGATGAACATGTTTCTTAAAATAATGAACAGTTTACATTTATGAAATTTTGTTCTTTATAATTTGGTCCCATTCAGGCATTCACTTCCCATGTGCCATCCTGAGTTGCTACTTTGCTAGAATTATTTAATTAAGATAAGAATTTATTTAACAAATAATATACTTGGTTCAACCTATTGTATCCCAACCTGCTATAAATGTAAGAGCTCTCTCATTTTTTTAGATAACGAGGCATTTGTCTATTTTTGAAATTTAATTTACGTGGAAACTTAAGTTAACCAAATTTGTTGGCAATTTTGATAATCCCTAAATCATTGAAAACTTATATATATATATATATATATATATATATATGCATACAATATAATATTTTTGTCACGAATTTAGCAAACTAGTACCAAAGAAGTAAATTTAGTTTTTCATGAATCAGTTATAAATTCATAGAAAATAGTTACAAAAGTGAAAAGTATAATGTCATTTCTGATGGATTTTTCCCCTCCAATTATTATTACAAAATATCATCATTAATATGCCAAAAAAAATTAAACGAAATCTGAGCGAAAATTATTATTTTTTCAAAAGAAAAAGTTATAATTATTCTTTTTCAAATCAAAGAAGATTATGGTTCTTTCAGCATTATATTTTCATTAAAATTAATTAAGAATGAATTTAAAATTTAAAATTTAATTAGTGATATTTGTAAAACTAAATGGGGGGTGGACTGATTGTATTTTCTGCAAAATTATGGTATTTATATATGATGCTAAGCACACATAAATTTCCGCACTGGAAACAAATAACTTTTTCAACAACGAGATTTCATTAGTTTAATTTCTATATATTACTGTATTTCAGTAGTATATATAGAAGATAACTTAATCACATCGTGATTGTATGGATTTACAATTGCGTTTAGATTATTATCACTTCACCAATATATAAAAAACATATATTTATTTATTAGAAATGTAGGTTAGATGTATAAATTAAATAGTAACTTATTTTCTGATTGACTAGGTATATGATATATGCACCAGCACATTATTCAGGTTAATAAGTTTCTAAAACTGTTTGAGGATAGAAAATGTGATTTGCATCCAAAAAGAAATGTGACGGTCCATACTATGGTATTACTACTGTATGGTCATATGGACATTCTTGTCCAGCCAAAGAGTATAATTTATGACGCGATCTATCGTATAATTTATGTACTACTTATTATCTAATTACGGGTACTCCTTATCACTGCATAACATTATAGTAGCATTCGGATATAAACAATATACATATTATGTACATTGTAGAGTAATCGTCACATGAAGTGTAAATGTCGTCCCATCGTAGGACAAATAGATTTGAGGTGGACAGCAACAATGAACATAGTCCAACCTTCTTTTACTTTTTTTTATTTTTGGTCGCTTCATCTTCCACGTCTCCTCATAATCAAATCACATAATGGCATTCAAGTTCATATCCGTGTAAAAATAGACCAAGACATGTAATTTACTTGTTATCATTGGAATTTAAACCTACACAATACATAAATACATGGTAATATTGGAAAAAATGTGTAGAGTTTAAAAATATAATTTTGGTGATAATTTAAATACAAATAAAATTTAAATTTTGAAGAATATTATATTTTAAATAATAGCTGATAAGTTACTTAAGCAAAATATCTGAAAGCGAGAATTAAGTGTAATTTTTCGAGAGTGTTATATTCAGCGAGAAACTGGAAAAGAAAAAAAACCCTATGGGTATTGTGTGTAAACAAAATGTTCCTATACTTGTTTTTTCTTATATCTTGTGCTCTAATTTGAATTTTTTTTGTTTATTAAATCTTTTTTGTTTTAAAAAAAATCTATTTCGTTTTAACTTCTCCGATTAGCCGTTTCATATGTTTAGATTTTCTGTTATGAGATTCAAACTTAAATCTTCTTGGTGTTGCTTATAGATCCTCGATTGTTCAACAATGTTTTTTATGGATTTTAATTCAGATTGTGAGCAAGCTTCCTACACAACATTCAGTTTATCATAATATATAGTTCTATGATAAATATTCTAAAAAATGTGAAGCCTGATAGTTTAGCATGAGAAGCTCGACTTGTGGACTATGATATGTACTTTGTAAACTCTATGTTTCGGTTTGATTTTCTGAACCAAATTAATTTATAAATATTGTCAACAAAAAAAAAGATAGATATCAAGTTTTTCTTCTTCAAATAATCCATTCCAACCAACGGTTTCTATGGTTGTTAGCTGTTTAGAAATAAATAATTGATCAATCAGTTTCACTTGGCTGGTTAGCAAAGTACCATAAATTTCAAAATCGTTTGGACACAGAAAGAAATTAAAATCAAAGAAAGCGAAACAAGCATGAGAGATTAGTACAAAAACGTAATCTCTCTCTCTATCTCCCAAATCTTTAGGCGACAAAAGTCTTAATGAAACATATGTACACATGACATCGATGTGTCTTCATCTTGATCGAAAGTAATTAAAATTTAATTTCAAACTGAAATGACTTCTACGATGATAAACTGACTAAAGGCAAAACGTGACATATCTAAAGTGGGTTCACTGTGGTGCAGTCCACATCTTATCTGGTACGAACTCCACGTGAACCGTTGGATGGAGGGGATTGATCGTACGGTGGGCGATGATTTTCAATTAAATTGGACGTTAACATCATCTTACATGTTTAAGCCGAGTCAAAAAGCTTTATCACGCTAAGTGTTCATTGCCATTACTGGAAATTTGATAGCAGAGCTTTGATCTTAATTAACTCTTTCATCTTTTCATACATTATTAAACGAACCTAACAGCTGTTTTTGATTGAAACATTATTCATTTCTTTAAATACATTTATGCCCTTTCTTAGTTTTTACCATAAATTTTCTCTTAAATGATTAATAAGGTGAATTTTATGATTGTGTTTACCAAATTATACGTATGCTCCCTATGTTTCTTACAGATGAATGTTTAATGTTATGCAAACATTTTTATAAACTTTTGAAATTAACAAGTTTAACCTTTGTTTTTATTATTTATTACTTAAATTTTGTTTTTAAACAATAAATATGATATGAGTAAAATAAAAAAATAGTAATCACTCCAACTAAAAATTAGAGGAATCTTTATTACTTTATGAAACGGACGGAGGGAGTAGAAAATCTTACCCCTGATACAAATTTACGAACTATGTTACTTTATAGTTTATACAGAAGTTTAGGCAGAAAAAAATATTTTCAGTTATGGATCATTAAACTTAAGATATCATGATATAAATTTGTGAAACTTGATTCATTTATTACAAATTTTACAAAGTACAATATATAGAATTAGTTTGAATGAATTTACTTTTTCATAATCAAATGGTTTTAGATACTATTTATTTTAAAACCTCGTGTTATATTGATGGTTGTAGCATGACATAATGTTGAATGTTTTCTTAGCAAAGCCATATTAATGGACTTTTCTATTTACATGATCGTCTTTATTTCATTGTATTTTTGGTATGAACTCAAATTTGAACACAAATAGATTTCTTGGTTATGCTTAGAAAACTTTGTTATGAGTGGAAGATTCAAAAGAACTAGCAGATACAGAAAACTCTATATAATCTAAGTAAATGAAAGCAATTATATATGGCATAAATTAAATTCCATTTAGGAAGAAAGTATAAATGAACTACAATGCTAGCACAAATTACAACTGATATCTTATGTGTCCGGTCTTAACAACTACCACATGGGGCATCATTTTTAAGGTGTTCAACACTCTAAAACAATATTTTACTGCAATAGAGAAAATATATATATAACTCGGAGGAAAAATTAATATTAGATGGACCGACAAAGGGTTCAAAGGGTGCCATTAATGGAGGCGACAACACTCGGATCCCCACTGATTCTTTCAGCTTCCATGTCTCATCTCTCCATACTTTACAGTCGAAGTTGCACCCAACATGAGTTTTGAGTAAACCTATACGCACCTTTACACCTTAAATATAACCCCCCCTCAACCCAAAATCTTCAAACACACTTCTCTTTTTTCATCTCTCTCAATATTCTATCTCTCTCTCTCTCTCTCTCTCTCTCTCTCTAAACATCGAGGTATGGACTTTCAGCCAAACACATCTCTACGTCTAAGCCTACCAAGTTACAAGAACCACCAACTAAACCTAGAACTTGTTCTCGAGCCTTCTTCTATGTCTTCATCTTCTTCTTCTTCCACAAACTCATCATCATGTTTGGAGCAGCCTAGGGTCTTCTCGTGTAACTATTGTCAAAGAAAGTTCTATAGCTCTCAAGCTCTTGGTGGACATCAAAACGCTCATAAGCTTGAAAGAACCTTAGCCAAGAAGAGCCGAGAACTCTTTAGATCCTCAAACACTGTTGATTCCGATCAGTCTTACCCGTTCTCCGGCCGGTTTGAGCTTTATGGCCGTGGCTACGAAGGATTTGTTGAAAGCGGAGGTGGCTCCAGAGACTTCTCCGGCCGCCGTGTGCCGGAGAGTGGTCTTGATCAGGACCAGGAGATGAGTCACCTTGACTTGTCATTAAGGCTCTAAAATATCATCTTTCATTAGTCATATTATCATTTCAATTGTTAATCTTTATATTAATTGCTTTTTATGGTAAGTCTATATATTTACTAGTCATGCATGTTAAACCGAGTTCACCTTGTAACTATAGTCCTATATTCAAATCAACATTTGATTTTCAGGAATGGTATCTATATATATGTGTGTGTTGTTTGTGCTATACTTTTTCCAACTTTACCAAACAAGAAAAGAAATATAGTCTTTTGAATTAATTAAAAGATAAAATAATAAAGGATGTGTATTTCTCTGTCCAGATTGTTATTTTCATTATACATAGTATAATAATCACATATATTGCTGCATTATAAAATGAATGAATGTCGCGTAGATATAATACATTATTGATCAATTTATCAATGTGTCCCGACAAGGAGACATGTGCTGCAAAACTATACTTAGTTAAAAAATATCTATATATCTAACTTTTATCCACATATTACTTCAATAAAAACAGAGTTATACGTATATATATATATATATATATATATATATATCTGTATATACACTAAATGATGTATTTATCCTCTTGAACTCATAACGTCATCGGCAAAACAAAATTCATATAGTACAGTATCTATTTTTAATGAATATCCGAGGTTTTCATGTATTGATGAATATTTTTCCCAATGTTCGGGTCCTTACTCCTTGTACGTACTATTATATACCATGTTTCACATATATCTAAGTTTTAAAGAATAATGATAAATTATATAATTAATAAGTCTATTAAGACTACTTATTCTGAAAGAAAAAAAATGAAAGCTCTATTTAAATTAAGATTTTCATACGAAAATTTATGAGCCTAAGACTTAAATTGTCAAATGATGAGATAAATAACATTTTAGAGTAGTAATTGTAACTGTAATGGAAGTCCCGTGGTGGATAAAAAAAAAGATAATAATTTTGGAAGAGGGTTAATTAATGCCTTTACACCCAAAGTTCAAAGAGATGAGATTTGATTATCGGATTACATGAGATATCTAATATAATGTTGATAGAGTTGTTTGTCGTGCTTTCACATGATCCTAGTGTAGGTAAAGCCATTTGTAAGAATATTTATAGGTGAATCGAATTGTTCCTTGTAGAATTGTTCATGTAATAGTTTATAACTATCACAAATTCACATGACTAGAAAGGGGGGGGGGGGGAATTTNNNNGTAATTTTAATTACACACACTAATTATCATGGTAACTTTTATATTTACTTTTTACCTTTTGAATTTTAAAGTGAAAAAAAAACATTTCAAAGTAGAGAGACCTTATTGACTCAAAAGAGAGGAGAGAGAGCAAAAAAAAAAAAAAACTTTATCTTCAGCTTCCTTGATATTTATAAAATGTTATATATATATATATATATATATATATATATGTGTGTGTGTTTTTATGTGCCTATTTTTATTAAGTAGAGGTTTTAAATTGTAAAAATTAAAACGGAAAAAACCCGAAAAACATACCAACTAAACAAAATTTGCCAATTAAATACACGAATTTTTTTCGTTGTCATATCAATACACGAACTGAATGTTTTTTTCTAGATTAATACACAAATTCATTCAGTTGTACATTTTCATAGACGAACTTTTTGAATTTTCAGTTTTGCCCTCAACTTTATCCCTTAAATTAATTTATTCATAGATTTTGGATAAAACCCATAAATAAATATTAAAAAAATACAAAAAACTATCAAATAAAATTTAAAATATTTTATAGGGTTTCAGGATTTATAATTTAAGGTTTAAAGTTAAAACCCTAAACTTTAAAATTCTAAACCCTAAAAAAAGTTTAAAACCTTGAAGCCCCTAAAATATAAACCATGAAACCTTAAAACTTAAACCCAAGTACTTATTAAACATTAAACCCCAACCCTACAAATTTTCAATCCAAAATCTTAAAATCTTAAGCCTTAAATTAAAATTTAGGGTTTAAAATGGTAACTCAATCTGATTTGTAACTAGTGTTTAAAATTTAGGATTTATGGTTGAAATATTTTAGGGTTGGGGTTTAGTGTTTAATAATTATTTAGGTTTAAGTTTAAGATTTTTGGGTTTATATTTTAGGGTTTTAGGGGGTAAAACCTTTTTTAGGGTTTAGAATTTTAGGGTTTTGACGTTTAACCCTAAACCTTATATTCTAAACCCTAAAATACTATAAAATATTTTACTTTTTTTAAAAATATTTTTAATATTTATTTATCAATTTTATTTAAAATTTATGAACAAATTAATTAGCGGAAAAAAGTTGAGCGTAAAACTAGAATTTCAAAAAAGCTCGTGTATGAAAATATATAAAATTAATGAGTTCGTGTATTAATCTGAAAAAAAATTTCAGTTCGTGTATTAATATGGTCACGAAAAAAATTGTGTATTAAATTGACAAATTTTGTTCAGTTGGTGTATTTTTTGGGTTTTTTTCCCAAATTAAAACTACTGATAAAACATTGAATTTGTAGAACTATTGAAAATTGTGTAGTGTAAAAAAAAACATTCATGATGAACATTAAACATGTACTTTATAAAATACACTATATATGTGAAAACTCTAGAGAATTTATCATCGGGAGTATAATTTGTTTCTTGTTGAATCCGTTTAATTGTAACTTAACTATTTTCACTAATTTTGTTGGGATGAGTTGGGTACATCTCACCATAATTGTGCGGTTCTAAAAGTAGATTAATTAGGATAGGACTTATCACGAAAAAAGGTTGTTGACGTATCGTAAGTTGTTGAATTGTAAAAGTTTTCAGCCTCCTAATGAGGAAATCTAGTTTTGTAAAGTTATTACTTGTACTTGGTACTTTATTATTCATCATGCATTTGCTTCTCATTTTTAAGCATATGCCAGCCAGCAATGCAACACCATAGTTTACAGTGCCATATTCGAATCAACAAATAAAATACTTTAAAATGAACATTGCATAACGTGAAAAACTATTAATATGCCTTGGTATTACACCATATCTATATGCCTTATTTAATTTTGATTTGGTTATACAGGGAATTAACGTGAGTGAATAAAATTGAGTTTAAAGAAAATAAACTAGTCGACCCAAGTGAAGGTATATCTAGTGGCGTATGAGAGGAGATAATGCACGAAATTAAAACTATGACGTTTTTTTTAGACTCAATAATTCAATGTCTGAATCGAGCAAGTCACGATGATCACTTCCTTACGATAATGTTTCCCTTCTTCATGACCCTAAAAGTAACCTTAGTTTGAACAAATAAAGTTTTAATGCCAGATTAATAATTTTACATTAATCACAAGGTGCTTCAATGTAATTTGATATGACTAGAATTATTAGTAAGCGTGTCGTCATCTTAATCTCTAAAAGTTTTTTCCTTCTTCTTTTTTTGTGTACGTGGAGAAAGTTATTGTAAATCAAGAGCGGAAAATTTTTTAAAAAATAAGAAGAACAACTGATGTGAATACTTTATAGTTTAGGATTTTTTTATTAATTGTGTGTTTATATTTTTATAAATCTAAGATTCTTTTATATACTTCAAAACCAATATAACTAGAAAATAAGAAAAGAGAAATTTTCCTATTCTACAAGATACACCGTACCCAACTTAATATCTAATTTTAAGTCACTTAAGATAAAAAAAACCTCATTTCAAAATCTAATTTGGAAAAAAACTTTTGAAATGGGGTAAACTCATTTGTATTCTATTTTGAATAAAAAATTCTTTAAAATAACAATGCTTCCATTTTTTTTATTATTATTTATTTTTTAATCAACAACAATATTGCATTAAGCAGGACTCGAACCCAGACGGTGACACAGTGACAACTTTAGCACAAACCACTAGGCTACAAGTCCTGGTCCAATGCTTCCATTTTTATACCCACATAATTAGTATTTATATATTCTTTTTTCATTATAAATTAGAATATAATTATGTTCAATGCGTTCTTTTTTTTTTTTACAAAGAAAGAGTATTATTACCGATTATGTTTTAGAATAAAAAGTAGACTAATACATTGGAAATGTTCAAAAATCTCTTATTCGTTTTTTCAACATGCTCTAAAATCTAAATTAACAAATTTGTGTTGTTGGTCAACAATGGAAGTAGTTTCCAACCGGTTTATCGTTAAAATACTTAATTATCATCTCATTCACGTCGAAATGGATACATGAATCTTGATAACTTTATGTACATGTTGACATGTGATTGAAGAGATGTGTAAGAGATGAGTGTTGTCGTCCAAACACAAATGCAACCTTCTAAACTTTATTAGTTACCAATCTTGTCCATCATTTTGCAAAAGACCAACAAGTTTTGTAATGGAACTCAATTTGCTATTATCTCTATTTAAACCATCTCCATTTTATTTTTCTTGTTCCATAAATACCGTGTAAGAGTTTTAGACGTAATGAACTAATTACAAGTGGGACCAAAACATTGTCGTATCAATCAGGGTCTTTTTTATTAGTCCATGATGTGTTTTCAACTTATGTTGTAAAAGCAAGAGAGCTGAGATATGATTTAGACAAATCCTACAACGATGATTATGTTCTGCTTTATGATCAATCAGACGTCAGAAAATTCTATATGTTATGTATGTGAGTTAATATAAAAAGAGTTATATAGTTGAATTGTATCAGTGACATAGAAAGTCAATTATTTGAGTTGAATTATCAATACTTAAGATAATTGATTAGTACTCTTACAAAAATCATAAAATATTGGGCCTAGGCCTCGATATGTAAATAGTTAGGGTTCGGTTATTGACTCTAGCTTGTAAAGTTATATAAGGCGCAGCCTTACGATTGAATAAACTCAAGAAACCTATTCACAACCATCTAGGGTTCTCAACATGGTATCAGAGCCTTGAACCAACTACAAATCGGTTCAAGCTCAAAGATCTTGCGATTCACGTTTCTCTTCTCTCTGTTTCTGTTTCTTATTTGATCTTAAACCTCTGTTTCTTCTCCTTCTCCTTCATCTCGGCTTTGTCACACCTCTATTGACAAAGAATTCTTCATCATGGACGAAACTACTCCTACGTCTAAAGAGTCTCAAGTGTCAGGTGTATCCAGCACGGTACGTGGTGACCAATTGAGAAGGAGAATCTCTCCTTATGACCTTACTGCAGGAGATAACCCTGGAACGCTTATCTCTAAACCTCTCTTGCGTGGCCATAACTAT
>OVAP01002301.1:0-14525 GCA_900406295.1 Aurinia saxatilis
GTGGATAGCGAAAGGCTTGAAAGCTAGACCACAATCTAGTTCGTTCATAAGGTTACGCATAATGTATGTGCTGGCTGGATATTAAGGAATTCAGATGGAAAGGTTTTGCTCCATAGTCGAAGATCGTATGTTAATGTGGACTCTCAACTTGATGCAGAAATTCTTGGTTCGACGTGGGCATTTGAATCGATGAAGAGCTTAAGATATGTACATGTCTGTTTTGAGTCTAACACGGCGCATTTGATTAAAGCTTTGTTAAAGCCTCACAAGTGGCCTGTTTTGGAACCAAAACTTGAAGAGCTCATAAATCAATTGATGCAAAAAGTAGTATGGAATGTGAGACATGAGTTTCCGGGAGCTAATCTTAGTTCACTGACGATTGCTAGAAGTGCAGAACGAGATGATAAAGTTCATTCCTACGTTGAGCAATGTTATTCCTCATGGCTTGAAAGAATTCTAAGGGAAGAGATGAAAAACTGGTCTAGACTATAATGGTGATTACAAGATGTTGGTGACTTGTGGTTTATAGTAGCCATTCGGAAGTGGTTACTTGTGGTATTGAGATGTTGCTTTTGATCTTTAGGATTTGGTATCTTGGTTGTTGGTTTTGTTTCATTAAGTCTATGTTCCTGGTTTTTGTTTCATCGTTGCTCTGTTTTGTGATCTAGACCCTTCATTAAATTTTAATATGATAGCTAAGAAGCACATAATCTTGTTATAAGGTGTGATTCCCGCTTCGGAATCCAAACTGGAATCGGAAGCTCTAAGAAGTTTCCAGAAGCTTGATACATCTCATATTATTATAGGTAACTTGGGAAGCAAGATGTGTATCTTGCGGACCATATAGTTACACAGTGAAGCCCGTGAATCACAACTGGAGAATATTTTCAAAGATATCAGTATCTTATCATTAGGAAGATATATATTATTTGGTGTTATTGTTTATGTTAATGTTATACATTATAAATATGTGTTTTATGATCTTGTATCAAACAACCCTTAATAATATTATTCTCTATTCTATATTTAACATGGTATCAGAGCCCTTTGATTCTTGTGGATCGAAGTTAAAGCTTCCGCATTAAATATCTTTGTGATCAAGAGACGAATATGATCGAAGGGGAAGGTGACGATGAAGTTGATGAGCCAGACGATGACGTGATATTATGTGCATTCATGGCTCTTTAATTAAAAAAGATCTAGCTAAGGTTTCAGTTTTTATATTAATATCTATGTTTTGTGTTGATATATTTGCCAAGTTTGGCTGTTGCAGGAACCCTCTGGACGAATCAGAAGGTCCAAAGTGAGGAAGAATCGAACCCTCTGGTCGAATTGGAAGGTCCGAAGTCAGGAAGGAAATTGAACCCGGTCTATACGGTTTAATTGGAAATGTCTTCGGTTCACTTTTGGTTTACTTCCGGTTTAATCGTAACTAACTCTAACGGATAAGATTTTGTCGTTAGTGTTGGCATTATATCGAACACCTTGTGTTCATATCTTTGTACTGAGTTTTCTCGCCATTAACGAGAGCTCAAGATATTTTGACCTAGTGAAAAGCTAGAGGATCCAGCCCCAGGAGAGTAGTTTTATCTTCATATCGAAGAGTGAACTCCTGAGTAAACAAATCGAGTGTTCTTCTTCTCTTTCTCTGCTTACTCTCTCTTTTTCCTTGCGATACAATCTTTGAAGTTACAAACGAGTGTGTTTGTGAGTGAGTGAGAGGGTACAAAGTGTTAAATCATTCAATCGAGTAGTCTTGGTGTTGAATCGGAGCTGAGTTGCAAGTAGATTCTGGCAACAAGTGGTATCAGAGCTCACAGTTGAACAAAGGTTTCGATGACGACATCTGCGGCGAGTTCTCGAGTCGAGGTGGAGCGTTTCGACAGCTCCTGCAACTTCTCGCTATGGAAGATAAGGATGATGGCTCACTTTGGAGTTCAAGGTTTGAAGGCGGTACTAACGGATGACTCCTTAACGATGGAGATCCAGACGACGGTTACAAGACCGGAAGGATCGCCGGCGACGGATTCAGGTGAACAACCTGCAGTGGAAACGGTCACGCAGATAGTTCCTGATCCAAGGAAGGTAGAAAAGGACGAACAAGCGAAGAATCTTATAATCTTGAATGTTGGAGATAAAGTTCTAAGGAAGATCAAGCATTGTGAAACTTCTACTTCAATGTGGAATCTGTTAGAGCAATTGTACATGTCAAAGACTCTACCAAATAGGATCTTTGTGCAATTGCAGTTTTATACATTCAAGTCGGATGCGTCTAAGACTGTTGATGTGAATGTTGATGACTTCTTGAAGATTGTTGCAGAGATGAGCAGTTTGAATGTGAATGTATCTGATGAGATACAGTCAATCTTGTTTCTAAGTTCATTGCATGCGAGTTTTGATCAGCTTAAGCATACTTTGAAGTATGGTAAAGACTCTCTAACATTAGAGCAAGTCGTTTCTGCTGCTAAGTCCTGGGAAAGAGAGCTGATTGAGTTAATGAAGTTAGACAAGAGCCCTGCAGCAGCTTTGTATTCAAATGACTCTACAGGTAGAACCACGTCTAGAGATTCACATGAGTCTAGGGGCAAGTCCAGAAGTAAGTCAAATGGAAAGTCTAAAGTTACATGCTGGTATTGTAAGAAGGAGGGGCATGTAAAGAAGGACTGTTATGCTAGGAAAAGGAAAATGGAAAGTGATGGTGATGGTGAGGCTGCAGTGACTATGGAACAGTATACAGTTGTTGATGCTCTCACTGTGTCANGTTGATGCTCTCATCGTGTCAACTGATGAATGCAGGGAAACTTGGGTGATTGACTCAGGTTGCACCTATCACATGACTTCCAGGAGAGATTGGTTCTCTGAGTTTGAGGAAAAACAGTGTCTCATATTTTGCTTGGAGATTTCAGTATGGTAGAAGCTCATGGGATGGGAATTATCAAACTGAATACTCATGGTGGCTCAGTTAAAATGCTGAAGAATGTTAGGTATGTACCTAATCTGAGAAGGAACTTGATTTCAACTACCACGTTGGATGATCAGGGATATCTACATTCTGGTGGTCTTGGAAAGGTAAGGTTTCACCGAAATGGTAAGANGGTAAGGTTTCACCAACATGGTAAGACAGCTTTCACAGGTGTCAAGAAGAATGGCTTGTATATTCTTGAAGGTGAGACAGTTTTAGATCAGGCATTTCAGGTTGAGGCATCTACCTCAAATGGTTCTGTGTGGCACAGTCGTTTGGGTCACATGAGTCTGCAGAATTTGCAGGCATTGGTTAAAGAAGGAATTATGAGCAAGCGGGATATTGGCAGTCAAGAGTTCTGTGAATATTGTGTTCTTGGTAAAGCAAAGAAGGTCAGTTTTGGAGTTGGAAAGCATGAAACAACAAAAGTGCTTGAGTATGTCCATGCTGATCTTTGGGGTTCTCCAAATGTAAAGCCATCAATTTCAGGTAATCAGTACTTCATGTCTCTCATAGATGATCACTCTAGGAAAGTGTGGGTTTATTTCTTGAAGACAAAAGATGAGACCTTCACTAAATTCTGTGAGTGGAAGCAACTGGTGGAGAATCAAGTAGGTAAGAAAGTGAAATGCTTAAGGACAGACAATGGCTTGGAATTTTGTAACAATGCGTTTAATGATTTCTGCAAGAAGAATGGAATTGAAAGACACAGGACATGTGTGTATACTCCCCAGCAAAATGGAGTGGCGGAAAGGATGAATCACACAATAATGGAGAAGGTGAGATATTTGCTGAGTGAATCTGGTCTTGATGAAATCTTTTGGGCTGAAGCAGCAGTCATGGCAGTATATCAAGTGAACATATCACCATCAGTTGCAATTGGTGGAAAGATTCCTGAAGGTATCTGGTTGGGAAAGCAACTTGGATACAAACACATGAGAAAATTTGGCTCAGTTGCATATGTTCATGTGAGTCAAGGGAAGTTGCAGCCTAGAGCAGTAAAGGGAATCTTCATTGGTTATCCTCCGGGTACTAAAGGGTATAAGGTGTGGCTTCTGGATGATGACAAATTTGTCGTCAGCAGGAATGTCAAGTTTCAAGAGGAGGTGATGTTTAGAGATTTAAACTCGAAAGGTAAGAAATTTGATGTTGCAGGACGCATTGAGGCTGTGGTGGGTAGCATGTTTGATGGTACAGGAGAAGAGAGTGTACATGATGTGAGTATCTTAGCTCAAGGTGGAGTCACTGATATCAGTGACATTGACGAGTCTGATGCAGAACCAACTGCAGAAGAGCCTGCAACAGATCAGAACGGTGCAACATGTGGGGGTCAAATATCCCCCACAGGTCAAACTGGAAAGTCTACGGCCAACTCATGACTCAGCTCAGTATCTAAGGTGTCTTTACGCGCGAAGTCACAAGAGCACCCGACCGAGACCTCGCGATTAAGAATGGTTTCACTACTTCGCTTGTGTTGAATGCGAGGTCGTCGATTAGAGGACCTCGCCATCACGGGAGTGGTCGAACAAGACATGGCCTTGCCATAAGAGCGCGCGGTGTCACGACATGCTTAAGATGGCGAAGTGCTCATTTGGGAGTAAAGGCGAAGACGTCATTAGGGCTTAAAGCGAAGTCACTAGGAAGTTATTCAGGCCCATACAATGGTAGGGCCGAGCCCCGATCACGAGATAAAGGCGAGGCCGACATTTGTAAAGCCGAGGCCCGATCACGAGATAAAGACGAAGCCGACATCGGGACAATGGAAAAGTGAAGATAACCACGAGAAGATTTAGGAAGATTTAACCTAGGAATAAGTCGGCATAGTCGTGTATAAATACTTCGCTAGGTTAAACTTTGTAGATCATCTCTTTCTGGCCAAGCAAACCCTAGCAGCTTACGCTAAGAAAGACCTTTTCACTTTCAATCAATACAAAGCCTCCTTTGCTAGTTCTTTCTGTTTGTGTCCACTCTTTGTGTCGAGTCCTTCGTTAAAGAACCTCGAACAAATAGTGATTGTGTGATTTTACCCACACACAACAAATCAGAACGGTGTGTCAAATTATCAGTTGGCTAGAGATAGACCAAGGAGACAGATTAAACCACCTGCCAGGTTTGATGATTTTACTGGCATAACATTTGCTCTAGCAGTGTTTGAAGAGGTGGAGCTTGTAGAGCCTGAGACCTATAGAGAAGCTGTTAACAGCAAGGATTGGCTCAAGTGGAAAGTTGGGTGTGATGAGAAAATTGATTCATTAATCAAGAATCACACTTGGGAGTTGACCAGCAAACCAAAGAACAAGAAAGTTATTAGTTGCAGATGGTTGTTTAAACTCAAACCAGGAAATCATGAGGGTGATAAAGCAAGGTACAAAGCCAGGTTTGTAGCAAGAGGGTTTTCACAGAAAGAGGGTATTGATTATCAAGAGATATTTGCTTCAGTGGTCAAGCATGTGTCAATTCGCATGTTATTGGCAGTTGTAAGGCATCTTGATCTGGAACTAGAGCAAATTGATGTAAAGACAGCATTTCTCCATGGAAATTTAGAGGAAGATCTTTACATGACACAACATGAGGGATATGAGGTTAAAGGAAAAGAAGATTAGGTGTGTTTGCTTAAGAAGTCAATCTATGACCTTAAGCAGTCTCCTAGGCAATGGAATAAACGTTTTGATGAAGTGATGATCAGTCAAGGCTTTGCTAGGAGTCAGCATGTTCCGTGTGTGTACATCAAAGAGTTTTCTGAAGGTAATTACTTATACTTGCTTCTATATGTTGATGATATGCTATTGGCAGCTAAGGAGATGACTGAGGTGCAAAAGCTTAAAGATCAGTTGAGTTCCATCTTTGAGATGAAGGACTTGGGAGCTGCCAGACGTATCTTGGGTATGGAGATTACCAGAGACATAACTAAAGGTGTTTTAACACTGTCTCAGACTGATTACTTGAAGAAAGTAGTCAAGACCTTCAGAATGGATCAAGCTAAAATTGTTAGCACACCATTGGGAGCTCATTTCAAGCTGGATGAGATTGAAAATGAAGATGAGTGCATAGACACTGAGGTAACTCCGTATACTTCTGCAGTTGGAAGTATAATGTATGTTATGATTGGTTCTAGGCCAGATTTGGCATATGGCATTGGTGTGGTGAGCAGGTTCATGTCTAAGCCAGGGCATGTTCATTGGGAAGCTGTTAAATGGCTGCTAAAATACATAAAGGGCACCTATGACAGACGATTAGTTTACACCAAAGAGAAGGAATTCAAAGTGCAGGGTTTCTGTGATTCAGATTATGCAGGGGATTTGGTTGAGAGGAAGTCTACTTCTGGTTACATATTCACAGTTGGTGGAAATGTTGTTAGCTGAAAGTCGTGTCTTCAACCTATTGTAGTTGTGTCTACAACTGAGGCTGAGTATGTTTCATTGTCAGAAGCGGTTAAAGAAGCTTTGTGGTTGAAGGGGTTGTTTGGAGATTTTGGCTTAGTTCAAGACAAAGTTGGTATCTGGTGTGGTTCTCAGAGTGCTATTTGTTTGACAAAGAACCACAAATATCATGGGAGAACGAAGCACATAGAGGTGAAGTATCATTTCATCAGGGATTATGTGGCTGCAGGTGAAGTTGAAGTCTGCAAAGTTCACACAAAAGACAACCCGGCTGATATCTTAACAAAGGTGGTGCCAGTGAGCAAGTTTGATGGTGCATTAAACTTGCTGAAGGTGCAAAATGCATGATGAGTCTTAGGGCTTGGCTGGAGGTGTATGCCAGGAGCTTTTCACAGGCATGGTCAAAGGGAGAGGGTGCAACAATCCAAATTGGCAAGGTGGAGATTTGTTGATATATTGCCAAGTTTGGCTGTTGCAGGAACCCTCTGGATGAATCAGAAGGTCCGAATTGGAAGAATCGAACCCTCTGGTCGAATTGGAAGGTCCGAAGTGAGGAAGGAAATTGAACCCGGTTTATACGGTTTAATTGGAAATGTCTTCGGTTCACTTTCGGTTTACTTTGGTTTAATCATAACTAACTCTAACGGATTAGATTTTGTCGTTAGTGTTGGCATTATATCGAACACCTTGTGTTCATATCTTTGTACTGAGTTTTCTCGCCATTAACGAGAGCTCAAGATATTTTGACCTAGTGAAAAGTTGGAGGATCCAGCCCCAAGAGAGTAGTTTTATCTTCATATCGAAGAGCGAACTCATGGGTAAACAAATCGAGTGTGCTTCTTTTCTTTCTCTGCTTACTCTGTGTTTTTCCTTGCGATACAATCTTTGAAGTTACAAACGAGTGTGTTCGTGAGTGAGTGAGAGGGTACAAAGTGTTAAATCATTCAATCGAGTAGTCTTGGTGTTGAATCGGAGCTGAGTTACAAGTAGATTCTGGCATTATTTTGATTTTAATGGGTTTTGCTTTTGTAGCCTACGAGTATTAGTTTTTAAACAAGATTTCATGAAATAATTTTCTATGGTTTTACGTCAGTATTGGCAAATTTTTTTTTTTTTTTTTGATAATCGTATATCGGGGAATGGGGTTTGATCTTTCACGGATTATCAAGTTCTATTTTCCTTGAGATTTATTTTTGTGTTAGAATTTCTCATGTTTTGTTTCTTCCATTGTGGAGAAATTTGGTTATGATTTCGTCATTACAGGGGAGTTATTTATTGGAAAGCTCAGGTCATTTTTTTTAGTTTAATTTGGTTATGACTGGTTTAATCGTTGTGGGTGCGGTTGCGTTTTCGGGAGTTTGCGGATGCGGGCGGTTGCGATTATAAGCGTTATCAGGCATTTTATATGACTGGTATAGCGATTAAAAATTGGTGAATTTGCGGGATATTTCTGACTGGTTATCAGCGGTTGTAATAGCGGTTGATTGTACATTAACAATATATAAAAAATTTATAACTGTAAATTCTTTTACAAATCATTCTAATTAAAAAATATTTTATTATAATAGTAATAAAAAAATATATTTGAACACTATTAAACCTTAAAAACCCAAAACAAAATCACCATAATTATCTAAAAACACTTCATGCATTGGGTGTATCACAAAAAAACTGTATCGAGTAGTGTAACAAATTGCACAAAATTTGTTCCAAGACATGGATCTTCTGGATTGGTCCTATAAATATTATTAAGTTTTTTCAAATAATCCAACCGATTTTTTGCTTGACTCCACTCCAAATTAACTCCAAATTGATCATTAAAATTCTTTATGATCTTTTCTTTGGAAAGACCCGAAAGAAGTCTCTTGTTGGCCACATCTTGTTTCTCTATAGTTACCCGTTCAAGTAATCCGTATGCGAGCTCATCCGACCACATAAATTTATGAAAATAAAATTAAAATGTCAAGTAATTTTAATCCGATAATTTATAAACTATGTACATATGATTCATTTACGTTTTTTGTATATGATTCACTTACAGTTTTTGAATTAGAGTCAGAATTCGTCTAGTTTAAAAGCATAACTCTAATGGCAGCACCAATATGACAAAAGATTATTAGAGAAGAAAAACAAATTAGCATAATTATAGCAAAAATAAAACAAAAAGGAAAAATATGATACCTTCTTCTCTGAAGAATATTGTGCACTGATACAAATCTTATGTATTAGGTTTGATAAAAGATATGTGATAGATGTATATCTAATTTATTTAGAATATAAATATATAATTTTATGTATTATATCTTCAACAAAGTATAATACCTACTTTCCCGCCGTTTCCGTAATCACCTATTTGGTGCCGATCTTGTAATCAACACAACATGGTTTGGCTTTATCTCTTTTCTTTTATCTGTGTAATATTTTCACTTTTTGTTAACACAGCATAAAAATCTAAAATAGAGTAACACATGAGTCTTTGTTTTAAAAACACTAAAATTACTGCATGGGAACAAGAAAAAAATCATGCATGCATGAAGAATCCCCTAGAAAAAGTTCTAGAACTAGTTTCTTTAACGAACATCCCATAGCTTTGCTGCAATACCATCTCTAATTAGTGACATATACTCATCAGCCGTTGGATCATAATGTCGATCTATTCCATAGTCATCAGGAGATGGAGACGTGTTTCCCATATTATCATCATCATAACTCTCGGTTTCTTTATATCAGTAGAAACACATCAACAAAAACATGTCTATATATATATAACAGAACGATAAATATATAAACAGTAGAACAAAACAAGATATATATACAAAAATTATAAATCTTATATATATAGCAAAATAGTGTAATATAAAACTTATAAAAGAAAACAAGATATGCATAAACTTACATTTGCTTCCTGAGTTTCTTCCCCTTGAGTAATGAGACTTTTGATCTGACAAAGACTTTTGAGCTATCAAAGATATGGGGTTTCAGCACATGACGCATGTACGTAAAGTATAAACCTTTCTCTGATGTTTAATCCTGTGTGTAAGGTTCTTAATCCTTTTTGTTATCTTTCAGGTTCAAGATGGGACAATTTGGCCACGTTTGGAGGGTAAGGATGTTCTTGGTTCTTGGTGCTGCCAGGACTGGTTCATGGTTTCAGTGGAAATATTTTGTTCTTCTAGAGATGAGAGATTAGGATTAGGTTAGAGAGAATGGTAGTTGTTATATATATATTTGGATGAGTTTACATAATTAGGTTAAGATTTTAAAAATAAAAAAGGATAAATGTAATGTATATTGCCCTCTGTATCGTAATGTATAAAAGGATAAACGTAATGTATCGTAGGCTAACTTTTTTTTTATTTTCTCATTTTACCTCAGCTATATATATATTTGGATGATTTAAAATAATTAGGTTAAGATTTTGAAAAATAAAAAAGGATAAACATAATAGTATATTACCTTTGCATTGTAGGCTGACATTTTTTTTTCTTTCTCCTTTAACCTCAGCTGTGAATGCAAGTTGTACACAGAGTATGAACGTTTTGTAATGCTTGCACCCAAAGTTGCACACAGATCTAATATATTTTTAAAAAAAGTTATATAAATTTGTAATGGGATACGTTTACGTAACTTGAATTGGGAATATATATTTTTTATATACTTGTTTCCATATAAATTTATGTTAATTTTTTTTTTAACCACCCGCAATCTCCCGCTACCGCAAACGCTTGTGGGAATCAGCTTTTGAATTTGAGGGATGTGTAGCGGTACAAAGCGATATAAAGCGGTTGTTGTGATTGTTGCGAACTGCCAATAACCACTAGCACCCACAAACGCAACCGCTGCGGGTGCTAGCGGGTGAACCATTCATGCTCTTAGTCCCTATAAATACTAGTTTAGGCTCATGCTTTAATTTTCTTTAGAGAGAGTTTTAGGGAGAAAATTTCTTAAACCCTTTTTATTAATTATTATTGCTTTCATTAATTATTGCATGATGTCTTGCTAGACTATGTCTGAGTAATTCACTTGATAGGTTTAGGGTTCTTAGATTAGGGTGAAATTGTGTTAGCCTTAAGTTTAAATTATGCACCATTAATTAATTCCCCTCTTAAATTATCTATATGCTAGATTCTTAGGTTGGCCATCTAGATTCTAGAACATAGAGAATTTATTATACACGAGAGTGTTAATAAATTGCTAGAATTAATCTTAGGAGATCTAGCTATCTTTTCTCAAGGAGACTTGGTTTAGATTTAGTTAGTGAACAATTGATTCGGTTTGTTAATGCTAGTTTTTATTCCTTAGGATTCTCAAAGATATTTGGTTTGTTAGGTTTTAGACTAAGATAGTTATCTCAGCGAAAGTTAGATTTCTGGTTTCATTGTTCATGTTCTAGAGTTAAGGTTTGCATAATTTTTATATGTGAGGTGTCGATCAACACCATCATAGTGTTGATCTACACTCGTTATAATTAGGCCCAATTTGGATTCTTTAATCGAAGTTCCCAGAAGCCTAACCCTTGCTTTGATTGATTTAAACCCCCTTAAAAATCTGCATGTTTCCTTGCTTAAGTTTAGAGAATAGAAAACCTTTGCTTTAATTTAGTTTAAAAGTTTTAATACAAGTTTGTGATTTTTCGGTCCTTGTGAATTTGATTCCTAAGTACTACATGCTCTAGTTGTGCTCTTGCGGTTAATACAAATGGTAAACTTTTGTGTATCGAAGCTCGATGGAACCTCGATGCCAAAAGAAACTAATTTTGGAAGCTTTTTGGAATCGAGCTTCCATTTTGGACGATTCAGTTTTTTATTTTGAAAGCTTTAAGAAAAAAAATAAAAAGTTAAAGATATACATGATATTTTATTAATTTAACTAAGAAAAATCTATTATAAAAAGTGTTGAAAACTTATAAATTATAATTCAAGTTTTAGCATTCAAGTTGCTTGGAAAACCTTCTTCGTCATCTTGTTGCGAGAAGAACTAGAGCACATACAAATTCATATATTATGCGACAATAAAAAAAATTACGCCACAAAGAGCAGAAGATTCTGGTATCTGTGCACACTAATCTCCGTCTTCTATATAAAAGGAGTGATGCTTACATAGAAGATCTTACAAAAATGTGGTATGTTGAAAGTGACCGGCTCGGCTCTTTGGATAAAATTAATTTTGGAAGACTTCAGTTTCAAGATCTTTCTCTTGATGAACCAGAGTTAGGACAAATGTAATCAATGGAGTTAGAGAAAATGAGGTTGAAAATGAAGATGAAAATGTTTGATTCTGAATTTTGTGAAAATTTTAATTATTAGTTTATCTGATATGTTGTTGTTTAAAACAATTTCTTTTAATATAATATGATATTTGGAATTATATATATATATATATATATAATATACGCTATTTATATAATATATACATCCAACACGTACCCGCTTTCTAAAGTTTCTAAACATATCGATTCTGCGCTTCTTAACAGTTTTGCTTCCACGCAACCACTTCTGATTACATACAACATAATAATAGAGTCAATTGGTTTCCATAGAAAAAAAAAACAAAAAAAATCGCCATTTAGCTAAACACAATCAGAAATTGGCAAAGTAGCTAAAAATACTGTTCACTTTTGTTTATATTTTACCCTTTGGTCCTTCACGTTTCCATTTCATATTTGTTTTTGTTTCTGTTATTTCTGTCATCTCTTCCCTTTCTTCTTTCTCAACTTCATTCATTAAACCTTAAGCAAAAGTAAGAATTAATAGAGAAAATTAATCACTAATCATGAAACACTAAACCCAATCATACAAGTGTAATCTCTAGACCAAATAATCCGGAAAAAATATAACAGAGAGAGAAAGAAAGATCAAATGGTAAGAAAAAGGCAAAGAGATGTGATGATTTGAAAAGATAAAAAAAAAAAAAAAAAAAAAAAAATTGGCTATATTGGTCGTTTAGCCAAAAAGAATCAGAAATCNAGGCAGAAATGTATTTAAGAACAAATGAACTCTAGTTTTAGCTAAATGGCCGATTTCTGATTCTTTTTGGCTAAACGACCAATATAGCCAATTTGTTTTTTGTTTTTCAGCTAATTGACTCAATTTTTTTTTGCTGTAGCCACTAATTTCTCATAATATAATGAAAAAATTGGGTAAATATGTACCTTTTAATACATAAATTTGCTAAATGGTGGATTTTAAAATCTTTGTCAAATAAGTGATTTTTGCATGTATAATGTCTTTTTAACATTAAATTCAAGTAACCTTTATCAAATAAAACCAAATCATTAAAGTATTTGCTTTTAACAAATTAAATTGGTTTATGATGTTTATTAGTTGTAAGTTTAATATTAATTAGTAAGAAAATTATTTTAAAAACCCCATATAATTCTCTACGGAGTTTACGTTACAAAATTGATGGAAAATTAGGTTTGTTCTTTTTATACACCAGAACCATAGACCATCCACGACTAACATCCACCGTACATAACTATCCACCACTAGCATACACCATACACTATCTACTATACACCATCCATCACTAGCATACACCATCCACCACCCACCATGACTATACATCATCCACCCTGGTAAAAAAATTACGTTTTGATATCGTAGTAACGACGTCATTTCTGGCGGTCTTTATGGAAACTCCTCAACACTAGTTTGGACATGAGCTCTGCTTACCATCCACAGTCTGATGGGTAAACTGAGGTTATTAATCGGTCCTTAGGTAATCTTATGTGCTGTTTGGTTTGTGATTCGATTAAATCGTGGGATGCAAGGTTACCACATGCAGAGTTTGCTCACAATCACGCTTACAATCGTAGCTAGGGGTTCAACCCGTTTTAGATTATCTATGGCATCTTGCCGCATGCTCCGATTGATTTATCCACCTTGCATGACTTGACTCGTACACATGGTGTCACTGCGGACTTTGTGACTGATATTGCACGTATACATGAAGACACTAAGAAAAACCTTGAAGCTTCCTCTCTGAAGTACAAGCTTGCAGCGGATTCACATCGTCGTCGAGTTGTGTTTGAAGTGGGAGATCTTATTTGGGCCATTCTTACAAAGGATCGCATGCCGGCTCGTACCTATAACAAATTAAAATCTAAGAAGATTGGTCCCTTAGAAGTTCTGGAGCGTATCAATGATTACGCTTATCGTCTCTATCTTCCTGCTGATATCAACACCTCCGATGTCTTCAATGTCCGTTACCTGTCGCGTTTCATTCCTCTTGATCCGCCGTCTGATTCGAGGTCGAATCTCTCTCACCCGGAGGGACTTGATGCAGCTACATCCCTTCAACCAATCACTTAAGCTTCACAACAACTTCATTATGCTGGTTTCGAAGACTTGAGTTTCACGTCATCTTCATCCTTTCCATTTTTGCTGGTTTTTTAGCTTTCTTTTAATTATGCACTATTTCCATTACTGTTATTTGAAGCTTTCCATATTCTCTCAATCAAAGTCGGTTGTGACCTAGATGAGATTGCTATTTAAACTATTGTTGTGCCTCTGTTTTGAGGGCAGTTTCAGAATTAATAAAAACAGAGTATTTACTCAAACCCTAAGCTCGATCGTTTGTATCGTCTCTTAGGACAACAGTTCTTGAAAGCTCAACGAGCTTTCTATTGAATTGTCTCTTACTTCGTACGCTGCGCCAGTTACCAATCAAGGCCTAAGTCTATAATTTTGCATCCCACAAAAGGTTAGCCTTACAAAAACTAATTATTTAAGACCCTAAGAAAAAATTACTTATTCATCTAACTTAAAATGCGGTGGAATGATGCAATAAAAGATTCATAGATGCATATCGATCACCTGAATCCCTCCCTTTTTTCTTCTTTGTCACCAAACTTGTCAGGTCTACCAATTGAGCCATGTATTTCTCTCCTCCACATCTCTCTGATGAATCCCTTTCGATCTTCTAGAAAATTGTTATTATAAAACAGATATCAGATCGTTGGTCGGAGCTTGAAAAGCCCCAAACCACCGATCCAAACCAAGGCTGCAACTGGTTCTAATCCAGAGGAACAAGTAAAATGAGAGTAATAATTTTTTAGTGGAATAAAATGGGTGGAATAGTAATAGTTAGAGGAATAAAAAAATTACTCTCATTCCTCTCTACAAATGAGGAGGAATATATCTAAGCGTAATTCACCAATTTTTTTTTTTTTTTTTTTTTGG
>OVAP01002302.1:0-11313 GCA_900406295.1 Aurinia saxatilis
TTTCTTGAGATAACAATATCCCACAAATATTTTGGTAATTGTAGTATAGTTGTTGAAACATTTTCTCATGTTATTTAAAGCTTTTTATGATACATAGTCTTTATAATGTACAATTTGACAGTGTGCGACTGTATATTTGATACAACATAAATTTTTATCATTATATCTACCCACATCATTTTGCTTAGATTTTTAATCACTGTTTTANAGCTTTTTTTTTTTTTTCACCAAGATATTTTATTACTCAGAAGAAAGTGGCAAGAGCCATACACCGGAAACTATTGTTAACTCACCAATAGGGAGTTAACAAATAACAATAATTATTACAAAACAAAGAAAGGTCAACATGCATTATCGAGAGCTAACTGATCCGCCAACCAAAAAGCGCCATGACTAGTGATGTACGATTGGTACCGATAATTTGTTGTGACACTTCTTGCCATACTAAAGGCTATCTGGTTTACTGTTGGATTTACAATGGTAATCGACCAGTCTTGCAATGTATGTAGAACCTCATAAATCCTGTTTATTAAACCCCGGAAAATGAGAAGGATTAGTCAAAGTGTCCTTAAGCTGGGCATCCGAGACTTCAAAAATTACTCTTTGCAAATGAAGATCCAGCAAACATGTTGCAGTCCATAGAAATCCCTCCAGCCCTGCCTGAAGAGATGTAGCTGAAGGTGTAAAGGCGTTTCTTCCATGAAATAATGGAACTCCCAAATGGTTGCGCACAATCCAACCACCGCCACTAAGTTTCTTTGGGTGGACCCATGATGTTGCCAAATTACATTTAATTTCAGGTGCCTGCGGTTTCCTTCAGGCCGTCGTATCAGTAGTATCTTCCCCCAACATATGTGTTTGGTTCACGTTGACCAAGCCAATTCATCTTCTTGTGCTCGTTGTAAAATAAAGTCAGTGGAATGCAATGTTTGCTCAAAAGTCAAGCTAATTTTTGCCTTCCAAAGCTGCCATAATACCCAGGGAAAAGAAGCCGGTACGTCATTATTGTTCTCTTGAGACGCTAAGAAATGTATATTAAGGAACACAGAAGTATGGGAGAAGCCATTCGGAGGGACATTCAGTCCAAATAGCTCCCAAACTTCCATAGCTCTTGAGTCACAATTTTAGTTTGTGATCATGATTTTGTTTACTTATAATTTTATTTACTATATTTATTGATATGAATCCTAGATAAGTTTATCATTTGATATTTGATAAGATAATTAAGTATCTTTAAATGCGGTGTCTAATATCCTATTAGATATTAAAACAATTGTTTATTTTCTTACCACTAATTTGAAATAGTTGCTAATCACTTTGATATTTGTAGTTATTTTTAGATCAAAATTTTCATTTTTCGACATATTTAAATTTGTTCAATATATGTCGTCATGGTCTACAAAATATTGATTGCCTCTATAGTCATTTTCCATGATTAATATGTTTCACACAATTAAATGCTGTTATCAGAGAACGTCGTTCGAGGTTTCAAGATATTTTTTCTCTTTTCTTAATTACATGAGTTAATAGTGGGACTTTGAGGTTGAAAATTTGACGGAGATAAATAGTTGTGGTTATTTATAAATTTTATTTGGTTTTTTCATTTTTTAAAAGATTGTCTATCTTCCCTATTATTCTTGTTATGGTTAAATCAATGATTCTTTTATAACGGCTCTAAATATATAAATCGGGATATCAGATTAACTGATTTTAGTATGTGTGAATTTTTCAGTTTTGTACCAAAATAGTTAAATATAAATATTCATTTATAGTCATAAGATGAATATTAATAAAAATACTTAATTTTGTATTTTAAAAATTTAATATTAATATGATTTCTACACTTTTATTCTTGATAGCATGAATGACTTTTGAATTTTCTTTTGTAATTAAATGTATTGAAACTAAATATGTAATTAATAATTGAAGTATATATTAAAATAATTATTTTATCAAAAATAAATATTGGAATGATGTGGCACACATGTGGCTGATGATGTGTGTTCACCACACATGTGGCTGATGATGTGTCTTCGACAAAAGAGATAAAAGTTTACTTTATATATATAGATATATCCGATTGTGAAATCATCCAAATAAAAAAAGGCTTAAGCAGTGAAGAGCATTAGGCTGATGAGCGATGATATATGTAGTCAGCTTCGCAATTATTTCTAGTACTCAAAGGATATAAGCAGCTTGTAGTCAGGGCACATGAATGAAGGAATCAACATGAAATGATTCTCCGGGGGTTCACCGCTCACTTCATGAACTCTCTTGACAAGTACTGATCGAGAAGTCAAGAGACCATATTTAGCAAGAGATGGACGTACCTCCAAGCTGCAAGAGAACTCCCTGATTCCTGGGGCATTTGGTGCAATACAACTAACAGAGATGATATGACCTTCTGGTACGTTGAAACGCTCCACAACCACAAGTTTTTCTCCTTCATCTTCTCTCGTAGTTTGTTCCTTGAGAACGATCCTCCCACCACTTACAGGGTCGGGCTGAATAAGCACAGGTGATTTTAATCTAAGCATTTTCAAGGATTTACGGTGTTCGGCAACGGTGTGTTTGTATAGATCCTTGTACGAGCTAGTAAAGTTGCAGCTTGTAAAAGGGCAGACACATGGGGTGAAAGCACACTGCTCCACATGTGTTAATCTTGTATCATAAGAGACATCCTCGGAACAACCAAATTCTGCATTTGGACATGGAACTATAAGCTGTTCAAGAACTCGCTCCATAGCTCTGTTGCGGAAAAGGGTGGGTGCAGAGCATGTTCCACATTTATTATTCAACTTTTCGCAGCAAGGAGAGCATGCTACATGACCATTTGCACACTGAAATACCAAAAACACTTGTATGATCAATAATATATATATTAAGGGAAAATAGACGACTTGTAAAACATATCAACATGGCTTTGTACATTTTGATTAACCTTCAGCCTCATGAACATATTTTTCGTCATTAGAGAAACATAAACATGAGCAATAAATTGGATGTCATGTGTCTAATTAATAAGTCACACTAAAATAAGCAAACTCACCCCCCCCACACCCTACGTTTTATAATAAGTGTTATTTAAGCATACATTTTTTTCAAATTAAGTGTGTTTTTAATTTTCAGTTAAAACTCCACACTAAATACCTAATTTGACTTCAAATTTAATGAAAAATACAAAACAATCAACTTGTTTTTATGTGTATAAAAGATTTTGTAATATGGTTTATTTATATGTGTGAAAACGGTTAAATAATGTTTGATATGAAACATATATAGGGACTAGAAATTAAAAGATTTTAGTAGTTTATGATACACTTTTTTGTTTATTTACCAACATGTTTGCAAAAACTAATAGAGTTTATGTATTATAGCCATCTTGAAACAAAACTGGTCAAAAGTCAGAAACTTCATATCAACAAACCTAATGGTTTGTATAGACTACAAAGTAAATAACCACAAATCCAAGCTATTGGCTCCAACATATGACATATCATCTTCTACCATACCAAAAAGAAACTCAATAACTATTAAGGTAGTAACAGAAAAAAGAAACGTAACCTGGAAGATAGGAATGGTCAGTGTATCGAAACAAATAGAACAGTTGATGACATCCAGATCCACCACTGTCCCGGTTTGTTTCTTGTTCTCATTGGTATCACTAGAAGATGCACTCGTCGATGATCCCAAAACGCGTTGCCTTTTCCCCGCCATGTATAGAAAGCTTAAATCTAGTCCTAGGAATAAGCTCATATGAATAAAACCCTAAATCTTTTTTTTATAACATTCTTGTTTTATAGGTTGATAACAAAAAAGAGGCTTTTGGTCGATAACTTTAAGCCCAAACCCCCAAAAGGAAGGTTGACATTAACATTATTGCTAGAATATTTCACAGTTTCCAAAAGAAAAAGCTCAAAAAAAGGCAAGAGCTCACTTATTACAAACAACTTTAAGCACAACAAACAGATAGTAGTTTAAGAGAGTATCAGGCCGATGTAGCTTCGGCTTTGTTATGAGTCTATTAAGTATCCCTGTTGATGCAGATATAGAAATTGTAAGGACACATGTACGAAGGCACAAACATGAAATGTCCATCTGGTGATTCATCGCTCACTTCACGAACCCTTTTGAGCTCTGATTCAAACAACAAGCGATCACCTGAAGATGAACTTATTTCGAGGTTGTAGGTGAACCTCTCTGTTCCTGGTCCAATACAGCTAGCACAGAAAATCTGACCTTGTGGCGTCTTGAAACACTCAACAACCACAAGCTCTTCTTCTCCTTCCGCAGTCTGTTCCTTGAGAATGATCCTCTCACCATCTTCGGGGAAGACAACCAGGGGCTCTCCACATTCAAACAAGTCGGAGGACTTACAGTGTTTAGCCTCAACGTGCGCATACAAATCTTTGTACGAGCTAGTGAAGTAGCATCCGCTAAAAGGACAAAGACGCTGAGTGAAAGCACAATCCTCTAAATGTGCTAATCTTTTATCACAAGTGATACTCTCACCACAACCAAAATCTGCATTTGGACATGGAACACTAAGTAGTTCAAGAACTCCCTCCATAGCTCTGCACCGGGATAGTGTCGGTAAATCGCATGTGGCACATTTCTGCGACATCTTTCCGCAGCAAATCGAGCATGTTACATGGCCATTATTACACTGCATATATATATGAATACCTATAACTATATTAGTTTAGTTCCACTAAAACAAAACCTTAACCTATACAAAAGCAAAAGCTAGTGAATTTTTTTAAGATAAATGATGTAACCTGGAAGATAGGAATTGTGAGAGTATCGAAGCAAACGGGACAGTCCATAACATCAAGATCAAGAAGCTTCGCTGTGCGTTTCTTCTTTACGCTCGTCAACTCCTTAGAAAGAGGTTTCTTCTTTGCTGCACGACGTCTCTTTAGACTGCACAATCTAATCCATGAATCCGCCATTTTTTCGAGACGTAGGGACGGCTACGAACGAAGAAACGTTTTAGGGTTTTTCTAACGAATGAAGAAGGTGGTAGTTGGTGAAGAAGATCATGTGAGTTAATGACCTATGGGCCTATAACATCATTTTTATAAGCCCGTTACATTTGCTGTCTTTTTTTAGCTCAAGCCCATACAAAACTGTCCACCAATTTTGATGATGGGATATAAACACATGTAGGAGAGCAAAATGAAGTTTACTCTTTGACATGGCAACCAAAGTTCATAGTTATCTGAAGCTTAAGATGAAGATCATAACACATGGTGTAGTGTATATATATTACAAGATTTGGAGTTTTAATAAAATTCCAAAGAGGGGATCGAGGACGAAAAAAGACAAAAACCTTAATTGATATACCTTAATTAGTTTAGAGACAGCATTCAAAGCTAGCTACAAGAACTAAGACAAAGCCGAGTTTCAAGAAGTTGACCTAGCCGATGAGAAGGAGAAAAAGAGAAGCAACCATTGTGATCATCAAACCGGTGGTTGGAGTTTTTTTTAGCTCTTATCCGGTCCGATCTTGTCTTTACATTTGTATAGTCTTAATTTTTTTAATGATTTCGTAATAGCTTTCCGCTTTTTTAGGATTGGAAGAGGATGAATGAGCGAGATGTGGAGGAACAAGGGTGGATACTATGACGGAGGCTCAACTGGTGGACTATGCGTTGGATAAGAGTTAGATTTTCGGTTTTGATTTGTTGTTATCCTTAAATGTAGTATCTACGTCCTCTTTGGAATAATTTTTGTAGTTCGTTCGCTGGCTACTTCTGAATATTGGATTTCTGTGTTTGGTCTTCCTCGGGAATGATCTTGCGAATCTGTGGATAAAAATCCCAACACTTCCTTTTGGCAATTTTAAAAGCTAAAATGGTTGTGTTGTGTTCCATTAGAAAAAAAAGTACACCAATTCGAATCATTCCACGTTCAAGATTTATCCACCTTCTCCACGTTTTTTTCTTGATTGCAGCTTCAGATCCCGTAATAAATTTAGGGCTTTGGTTTTCCATAAATGTTTTGGACTTTGTTTCCGATTTATTATTTTTTTTATCTGGTTCATCTGTTATTTCTATGATTAATAATAAAAAATTCGGTGAAAAGAAAAAGCCAGCGACAAAATAAAAGATGGAGGGCTGTATTTCCATCGGGAATACCCCTGTTCTCTTGTAGTATAATATAACCCTACTGTAATTTTAACCATGAAACAAACAAATTGTTTTTTTTTTTTTTTATAACCGTGGGCTTCCCAAAGGCTTTCTAGGCCCAATGACTAATCCCACGAGGCCCGACTACTCCAATTTCGCGCTGGCCTAGGGCACCAGCGGGCTGGGTGNCGAAACAAACAAATTGTTGCCATGCATGTTTTTATGTTCATCTGCCAACCCACACATCCCCTCCTCCTGTTGCTTTGTGGATTATTTACACGAACAGTGGCAAATTGGTTCCACTAGTCCCNTGAAACAAACAAATTGTTTTTTTTTTTTTTTATAACCGTGGGCTTCCCAAAGGCTTTCTAGGCCCAATGACTAATCCCACGAGGCCCGACTACTCCAATTTCGCGCTGGCCTAGGGCACCAGCGGGCTGGGTGGCCAAGTGGATTCGAACCCAGGGCGGAAGCTCCAGCCGGAACCCCTTTACCACTGGACCAAAGCCACTTGGTTAACAAACAAATTGTTGCCATGCATGTTTTTATGTTCATCTGCCAACCCACACATCCCCTCCTCCTGTTGCTTTGTGGATTATTTACACGAACAGTGGCAAATTGGTTCCACTAGTCCCCTCCCGTTTGATGCATATATGCAACCTGCAGTGAGGGCACATGTACATATGAAGGAACAAACATGAAATGTTTATCCGGTGATTTATCGCTCACTTCACGAACTCTTTCGAGTTTTGATTCAAACAACAACCTATCACCCCCCGGTCCCCCGTACATGAATGTCTCTGTTCCTGGTCCAATACAGCTAGCATAGAAAATTCGACCTTGCGGGGTGTTGAAAGACTCCACAACCACAAGTTCTCCTTCTCTTTCTCCTTCCGTAATCCGTTCCTTGAGAATTGCCCTCCCACCATAAAAACTTAAGAATGTAATAATTACGGGCTCTTCACAGTCAAACATGTAGGAGAACTCGCAATGTTTAGCCTCAACGTGCGAATACAAATCTTTGTACGAGCTAGTGAAGTCACAGCCGCTAAAAGAACAGGGACGTTGAGTGAAAGCACAATCCTCTAAATATGCTAATCTTTTATCACAAGTGATACTCTCACTACAACCCAACTCCGCATTCGGACATGGAACACTAAGTAGTTCAAGAACGCGTTCCATACGTCTGTTTCGGGATAGTGTCGGCAAAGAACATGTAACGCATTTCTGGATCATCTTTTTGCAGCAATTTGAACATGTTACATGACCATTATCACACTGTATATATAATCGATAACTATATTAGTTCACTAAAACAAATCTCTACCTATAAAAAAAGCTTTTAAGATTGAGGAAAAAAACATCTAACCTGAAAGATCGGAATGGTGAGAGTATCGAAGCAAACGGGACAGCCCATAGTATCGAGATCCAGAAGCTGCGCTCTGCGTTTCTTCTTTAGCTCTGTAGTAGCATTTGAGATGCGCTTGTTGATTCCTTAGAAACACATTTCTTCTTTGATGTACGAAGCCTCTTTAGACTTCTCAATGTAATCCCTTCATCGGAGGAATCCGCCATTTCGTTTTGTTGCAGGGGACGGCTACGGAAGAAGAAACGTTTTAGGTTTTTCTCTAACGAACGAAGAAGAAGGTGAAGAAGATAGTGTGGGTTAACAAAATATGGGCCTACTAATAAAGTTAAGAAGAAGAGAGAATTGAATCAGAAGACTTTGAAAGATGATCGTTTGATAATCAACATATATGTAAGCACAAGATCAGACCCCAAAAACCCTAGTTCTCCTCCAACAAAACGATTATGAGTAATTAATGTTCCCATTGTCTTCTCTGGTTTGAAGACAGCGTGGTTCACTTTCCCATGCAGAGAGGTGAGGGAAGATCTATCGGTTTGCATAGAGACATGATTCGATCGTGGGGCTTGTCTTTTGTTTTGCAAGCCCATTACATGAGAGCCCATTTCTTCTTCTTCCTCCTTTCGTGACACAGATTTACGAACACCTACAACTACAACATCATTTCTAAAAGCCCGTTACATTATCTATCTTTTTTAGCTCAAGCACATACAAAACTGTCCACCAATTTTTATCATTGATAAACATGTAGGAGAGCAAAATGAAGTTTATTCATAGTATAAAGTATTTTTGAAGCTTTGATTTCAAAGATGAAGATGATACCTATTTTGTAGTGTATATATCTAACAATTTTTGAAGTTTTAACAAAATTCGACCGAGGGGACAAAAAAGACCAAAGATTAGAGCTAGCTTAGTAATTGAGGGCTTTATAGTATATTTAAAAATGGTTAGTGATATTCGTAAAATATAACAATACTGTAAAAATTGATACGTTTTTTTTTAACCACGAAACAAATATTCGTTTTTTTTTTTTTTTTTGAAAAGTTAAAAGTTAAAAAACAAATAAAATTGAAACAAATATTTGTTGCCATGCATGTTTTTGTGTTCATTCGTCATCTTTTTTTTTCCTCGTTGCTTCGTGGATTATTTACACGAGCAGTGGCAAACTGCTTCCACTAGCCAATATTTAGCGTTAAATAGGTTCGAATTAAAGTCACTATTAGACTTCAATTAATTAGGGCTGTATATGGTTTTAATATAATAAGACAGTAGTAAAGTAGTACCTAGCCAGCATTGAACCTGACTAAATTTATAGGGCTGCATAGCCTGCATTTGCATTAGGTCAAAACCATTGTCTATAAATTGATCGCGACGTACGTCTTTTTTTGTTTTGCGTGTAAACGTCGACGATTATTAATTTCACGTTTGTTGTTGTTGTTGTTGTATTGTTTGGGAAATTAAAGCCATTTTCAATCAGAATAATTATGCCAAATATATATAGCTTACAAGTTGTGGAAGTGTGAAACCTTTAGAAGAAGAAAAAAAATAGAGCGTAAGTTACTTGAAAGAGAGTTGTCGTTCACCTCTTGTTGCTTCTCTGCTTTTCGGTGATATTTGATGTGAACTTGCAGTTAGAAATACATAGGGTAAAACTTTGTGTATCAAGTTTTTGGCGCCGTTGCCGGGAGCCGGAGAGGACTTTGTTCCTTTTATCTTCTTCCACTTTTTTTTTTTTCTTTTTTGCCTTCTAAATTCTAGATTTGGTTACAACTTTTTTGAACTCTCTAAACCTAAGTGGCGGCGAAGACATGTACTCAGTAATTCCGCAGAAGGCTCAACGGATCGGGACTTTTGTGGACCAAATCTTTGAAGACTGGGTCTGATCCGGTCCTCCTAGTCTCCCATTGATTTGATGGCGGCTCCACGGCAGAGATTATGGGCGGACTCAGCAGCGCAATTCAGAATGGAGAATTAGGACTCATGCTCTGGCGGTTTGATGTTTGTGAAGCCATCGAAGATTGCCTATTCGGAGAAATCAATCTGAGGACTATGGAGGGTCTCCAATTGGGGGTTTCGGAAGGTGGATTTAGGTTTAAAGGAGAAGGCGTATTGGGTCTTTTTCGTCACTTCTTCAATTGCTCGACACCCTTCACAATCCTTCTCCGCCGCTCCTGATGTCCACTCTTCCGACTTTGAATGGCGGTTGTGGAAGTGCTTCTTCGGAAGCTCTACTGGATCTGATGCGCTATATTATCATATGTTGGAAGATGATGTGTGGATCAGTTCCAATTTAGAAATAGGTTTTAGGGTTCTTAATTGGTCTTACCGATTTGGTTTTGTCATTTGAGTTGTTCCATTTGATTATGCATTGTACTGATGTTGGTTTAGTTTAATATAAAAACTTTTTCAAACAAAAGAAAGTTACTTGAAAATATAACGACAAGAGAGAAAAAATTAGTCGAAAACATAAATCATTTTACAAAAACTTTTACAGTTTTTTTGCCATTCTAGCTAGTATCAAGACAACACATCAGCAAAAAATCGAGAAGTCTTTATATTATTAAAGCATTTTTACTCCAATTAAAACATCAAATTTTAGGGTGCAACTGGATCATATTCTAAAATAATAAATCTCAGAGTAATTGTAAATTACTTTGAGTTATGCTGAATTTACATTAGTTGACAAAATATTAAATTTATTTAAAAAATGGTGGGATCCACTCAATAAAGAAATCAAACCAATATTACTCTAAAATTTATTCCCGCAAAAAGAAAAAGAATCATATTACGTTGAAATTTTCTGCA
Source organism: Aurinia saxatilis (assembly GCA_900406295.1). Taxonomy (NCBI): domain Eukaryota; kingdom Viridiplantae; phylum Streptophyta; class Magnoliopsida; order Brassicales; family Brassicaceae; genus Aurinia; species Aurinia saxatilis. The sequence goes on from OVAP01002302.1 coordinate 10,303, forward strand.
GTTATTTATTTTATTCCTCTACGTACTATTATTCCACACATTTTTTTTTCATTCAATTAATATTACTCTAATTTTTCTATTCCTCTATTTTACAACCAGTTCCTACATTAGTCTAATAGCAGTTGTAGATCCACAGACGTAACGTATAATGCACAATCACATAAAAAGCCATTAAACCTTATTTATTAAAACATAATTCAAACATCTTCCAACAACACACAATACGTAGTACCATTAAACAATAAAAGGAAACATATATAGTAACGTTTTCACAGAATACAAAAACATGGTCAATTATTTATAAATATATGTGTATACTTTCACATGTTCTTATAAGTGCATATTGTTTTACTATCGAGGGGATCGGAGTTGTTCGATATGAGACTTGCTTCGTGGGCCGTGCGTACGCATGAATTGACGGTACTGATCGTAGGTTGTGGAGGTGTAGAGAGCTGGTGTTTCTACAGTCACTAGCTCCTTCAATGGCTCGATCGGGACGTTGCCCTTTGGGTTGTAGAAGAATGCCAATGATAACCTCTCGTGTGCAGGGCTCACGATCACTCTGTGTTCTATGCTTTTGTATATTGAATTGCTCAGCATCTAACCACAAAGACATATGTTCATCATTCGTTAAAACGTATATAAATTCAAATAATGCGAGATATTGCAAATAAAGGGGGGAACAAAAAAAAAAAGACGACCTCGTGATGTCATTATTTCAATATATAAAAACCTTTTAAAGTTTGGCTTTTTAGCCTATACTTTCTCATGATAAATCATGAATATTCTCAAATTTATTAAAACATCCACCAATTGATAGAATGACACCTTACTAGATATTTCGTTTAAAAGACTTTACTTTTTTAACTATTGATGCATGCATACTTGTTTTTGGAATTTAAAAAAAACATAAGATGATTAATTCAAACACAATTTTCATTTCAACATATTTAACTGTTGAAATTTGATAGGATCTGATGCATTAGTATTGTTATAATCGGATTTTTTGCA
>OVAP01002303.1:1953-19955 GCA_900406295.1 Aurinia saxatilis
CCTGGCTAGGCTTTTATTCCATTCCATTATTTCTTGTTGCCACAGAGCATAGCAACCAAAACATGAATCTTTAATTTACTGACAATAAAAAACATCCTTTTAGAAGGGCAAACAAAAGTTTCATTACATAATTTGGTAATAAATTGTGTGAATAACAACAAAAATCACATTGTGCAATGCCATTTGACTCGGCTAAAAGTTCTTTTTACATGTTTGTCTTTAAAGGAAGACGTTAAATTAGGTCCCACAAGGCAGAAACGAAGTAAAGGTCGCTTATGCCTTGCTTCTTCACGACAAGAGTATTTATTCGGAGTCAGACACCACAACTAAAAATGGACAGCAAACTCTTTTGAGTGAGTGAGTGGTAATTTAGTTGTGTACTAAAAACTTGCCAATTTTCGTAAAAGAGGTGTTATTGAAGATTAATTGTGCGGAATTGACACTTTCTACATAATCAACATTGACGTCGGTCTAAAAACTGTAAAAGGAGCATTTCTTATTATTAATCTCTGTGGGTTACTGATACAACAAAATTTCTCAAAACAAGCTTATCTCTATAAAACTGAAGAAACTACATTTGACAACAATACAACAAAAATAAAATCATCTTTTTTGGTCCGTCTAATAAATAACCGAAAACTATATGCCAAACCGTAACAAAATGTTGGTTCAGTCTGTTTTTACTGTGTCTTATCTCTTTGTTCACTCTTCCATGAATTCTTAGCTGCATCTGCTGTAATAGTCGTCGTGCCTGCATTGTCGTTGCTGCTGCTATCTTCTCCGGGTTTCGGTTTGGAAAAGAACGGATCCCATACGTGGCCCCCGACTTCCCGTTGGCCTTCCTCCAGCAACGCATACTTCCAGCTGTTCTCCTCCACAAAGTTGTCATATTCGGTTCGACCCTCAATCATGTTTTTCCTCAGCCGAGTCACTTTGTCTATAATCGCCTGCACTGACACATCAAACGCGTCCTTCAGCGTCTCCAGCTCTGATCTCGGGTCAGCGTAGATCAGCCCTGGAATGAGGTTTATAACATTCTCTCTCAGGATCTTGACCTGCTTGGGTGGAATCTGGAGGAGTCGTTCCTCGATGCTCATGTTTCTCTTCCGAATATCATCCTCAGGGATAAAAACCGAGTAAGTTGAGAAGTTCTTGGGCAGATGCCATGTATACTGAGTGTAGGCTGAGCCCGGGTGGAAGAAAACAGGTATGCAGCCGGCAAGCATTGAGTCAAAAGCTGATCTTCGGGTGTAAGAGTCTCCCTGTGGTTGCAAACAGAAGAGAGAGCTCTGAAACATTTGCATAATGCTGCTGGGCGAATGACATTTGCTTTCCCCAAAATCGCATTCCAATAGTTTCCCAACATTTGAGTTTCTGCACTGATCAATGATCTGCCCTCTGATGGATTTGGGGTTGTCGGGTCGTGGGGCTCCTGCAAATGAGAAAAGCCACTTCCTTTCCAGGTTTCTCATCCGCTCTTGCCACTCAAACACCTCTGAGTCCTTTGCTGGATGGAAGTAGGTTGGGTATGGGATGCCAAAGTCGTTTGCATTCCACGGACTCGACTCAACCACAAGCATAGACATGTTCTTGGCAGCAGGTAAGAAGAGAAGCTTGTTGCCCCAATCAGTTTCTTCTTCAGACAATCTCCTGAAATCCCAGGTTATCCTACCTGCCACAAGAAAATGATCTTTCCCCCTCATAATCTCCCACTCAGGCCGCTTCATGAGCCAATCGACCAACTGAAGCGAAGCAGCATCCCTGGTTGAGATATTGTACCCCCACAGGTACCTAGCAATGTCAAATCCAGCATAGAAGGGCACAAAAATGGCAGCAGCGAGGGAAGAATCATTCGTCAAGCATTTGTACTGCTTCATCCGGTTGCTGAATATCACATCGACAGCAAACTGATTAGTGGCATACCAGCCTTCATCCGAAAAGACACCTTGGACATTCTCGAGCGGAGGGCCAAGGCCAGCATTGGTGGTGAACTTGCACATGTTAGTCCAGAGACTAAGCTTCTTACAATCTCGAAGCATATCCTCGTTGAACCTGGAAGGCAGATGGTGAACATAAATGTACTTCCCTCCACACGGATCAGTCTTGTTGTCAATCGTCTTCAAGGCTTTAACAAACGAGAACTCCTCGGGTTTCTGGACAATGCTAGGAGGCTTAAAGGTGGAACTAGAGTTGGCTAGTGGGGCAGGAGGAGGGAGCACTGGTTTATCGACTCTAACTAAAGGCTCGTCTTTGGGGGGTTTAGAGGGATCAAGAGGGAACTTATGGACCCGAAGAGAGACAGATGATGGCTGAGACTGAGCATAGCTAGGTTGCAACTGGATCTGTTTCTGGATGCTAGTGCTACCAATGACAACAAAATGGAAATAAAGCAACAAAGCCCAGAAAAAGAGTGAGAGAGAAAGAAACAAACAGATTCGGTTAGTGTGACTCTTCCCATTGCCTCTCTCCATCGGCTCTGTGGGAGCAACTTCCGCAGGGCGTCGCCTCATAGAAACCCTCGGAGTCATATAGAGTGAGTCTACCACCGGAGATCACAACATTGATCCCCTGAAATTCCCGACTTCTAAAGATCAAAACCAGCTCCTATCCAAGAAGCTAAATCGAAGCAGATCGGCGGAGCAACGAGGAAGAAAGCTTTTGATCGTTCAAGGAAAGAGATCTAGAGATGTATTGATTGAGACAAAAAGATGGAAAGGAAATTTTGACTTTGGTTTAAGAGTCTGGTCTCATCACCGTCAAAGACAGACAACTAACTTACTGTATCTGTTTTTATCTTGTACTAATTAAGAGCGCACGTTAGTCGGGGCCCCTAAATATGCGCCGCTTGTTCTTCTTCTCCTTTTGTCGGTGACCACTGGGACCTTGCCACCTCTGATTTTCTGTGCTGACATGTAGTTTGTTGACTATTTGACTCAACTTGGTTCGTGTCTAGTAACGTTGATTACGACGAACGTGTGGGGTTATATTACACGTGTCATAATAGGACTGGTTGGTTACGTTGGGAAGAGCACAAATCACAGATGTAAAACTAATTCCTGAGGTGTTTTTGACAATATATTTTAAACTATAAGATATATACAAATATTAGATAAATATAAAAGAGGTTTTTACAAGAGGAGAGAATGATTAAAATCTCTTATTTAGAGTTCGTCTCTCTTATTTTTACAACCTCTCTTGATATTTTATTTATATTTTATTTTATATATTATTTTGAAACTATTTTTAAAAAATTCTATTTGGTCATGCTCTAACATGATTACTTCAAGTTCAAGCCCCCACCATTAATTTAACTTTCCCCCGCTCATTAATGACTAATTAAATCTTGTGTTGTAGTATTTAAATTTGAGGTTAGACATAATTATTCGGAATCTTCTTTTTTAGTTCTGTTGGGACCAAATATCTATCATAATGTCCAAGTAATGATGACAGTAGTAAGTAGATTAATTTTTTTTTTCCTGCAAAACCAAACATCACATAAATAATTATGCTGAAACTTTAGACCAAAATGCTTTTTTTTTTTTTTTGAAAAATGCAAAATGATTTGTTTGTATATATAGATGTAATGACTAAGGGCATAAGGTCGAATATGAGATGCATTCACATGCATAATGTATGTTTGTAGTCTTGTAGAAAAGAAAAAAAAACAAGTCTTTATGGGGGTATTTAGCAAAAGATTAAATCTATAATCGAATTTAAAACTGTTATTTAATTTTGTTTTTGTCTATTCCAAATCGAGAGATTTGCATCCGAACTTTAAAAAATCTTTGCCGTCTGTGTCGAGATTAATTTGTATGCATACATGCATGTCGAAATGTTCAAGGAGAAGACTTCACTTGGTAGTTGGTATCAAATTAAAAAACAAGAAGAGGAGCAAACTTAAAAACTTAGGCACTTTAACATGCAAACGTGGGTTGTGGGTGCTGGAAGTTTGTGCTCCCCAAGATACAACTCACATGGATAGCACCACCAAATACTTACAACATTTCTTTAATATTCCAAGAGCGTAATGGACTACCATTAACTTCCTCTTTTTTTCCAACAATATAAGAAAATTTCACATTTGATTCCTCAATTATTTGTTATGATTAGTGGACATGCAAAAGTGGGGATTGAATAATGTGTTCTTTGAAAGATTATGGAATCATCCAGTGGATGAATGGGCAAATGCATATTTAGAAATGTCAAATCAGTACTAAAATAGTTAGTATAATTAGGTAGTCGAGATTATAATTGGTGCTTCCTTAAAAGTTAGACTTCGGTAGCCTTTTCGTCACATTTGCCACCCAGTCGACTACTACGGAATCTACATGATTGAAATATAACATTTAACCCTCGACTCAATAAAAAAAAAAGAAGCAAATTAATACAACATAAGATGTGCTTTTGATCATTGCAGCTATGAGCTATCAGCTTTTCGGAACACTCTAAAATTTAAATAATAGGTTATAGGTTAAGTGTAGGAATAGCGAGGAAACAATTATGTACGAGGGACCGTTCTTCACTTCTCCCCACGATCATCATCATCGGTTGATGCAAAGATCTATATGGAACCAGCTTTCTTCTGGATCCAAGAGGAGAACAAGAGATAGAGTCCTAGAAAGATATTAAAGAGACAGACGAAACATAACCCAACCTTGATCAACCTCATTTCCTTCTTTCTAGATCCCTCCTCACAGGTCATTTTAACGTCTTGGATCCAAAGATGAACACCAGGATCTCTGAACTTAGCCTCGCTACCGAACAACGCCGAACCACACGTCCCTTGAACATTGCTGTTCACGTAGACGTTGATCCTGCTACCACTTTGACTCGCTATGTCTACATCCCTAGGCGCAACCATCACCGCCCCAACATTTCTCCCGTTCAAGATGATTCCGCCACTGCTGGATTCTGGACCAGGATAGTCTTCTTCCAGGTCTTCCATTTTGGGATAATGCAAAATGAGTCTCTCCTATTCCTCTTGTCACATGATATCACCTCTATATGCTTTGCTTGGTTCTTGGGGTTTCCTAAAGTTCTTTACTCTTGTCTACAGCTAGAAGCAAAGTGCAATATCCTCCAACTTTTATAACTAAATAAATCGTCTAAATTCGATACCCGCCCCCAAAAATTAGGGTACCAAAGGCCTTAAGATCGGTTAACCGAAACAAAATACCCTCTTGGCCAGGTAAAGGTTTCTTTAAATTTCTTATCTAACCTCTACTGCCAATACAAGTTGAAACCTCTTTGTAAATCATACAAAACCGGGCTACATGGAATACAAACACAGACACGAAAGCATGTGGCTTTGATTCAAAGTAGTACATGAAGTTCGAAACGAACCACAATCTGCATAATTCCTAAGGGACCAAATCCCCGCCATCAAGAAAGATAATGTCCTCTCTCTAACTCACAAGTTATAATCATGTGGATGGGTCATATTTTTTTCCAGGACACAACAAAGAGTTGAGGAGGGCCATTTTATTATTGACAGAAGTAAATGAAAGGCTTCAACATACCAAATCTGGTTTCCGCGGTTTCGTTGCGAAACTTGCATGAAAGAAAAAAATTAGTCCAGGAAAATGACCTCTTAGCAGAAGCAGCATTAATTGTAGAAGTCTGTTGGTATCTTTTCACTAACAGTAGAACCAAAGTTGGGACCACCCTTGCGATATTGGATAAGAAACTCGATCGGGTATCCCTTCAACTTATGAGGGACAAGGTCCAAATCCTGAAACGTCAAGGCTGAAATAGCCATTGTCGAATATAAAGAGTGAGATTCAAATGGATGAACGGAAACATTTCACTTCACTTCTATAAATAAATGACTAACCCTTGTCAGATACAAGTGTATCGGTTGTAAGCGCACTGATTTGATCTAGATTGAAGATCTGGGGAGAGGGTAGAGGGAACGGGACTTTGTTCACCATGAAATCCCGAGGACCCGCCATTGCCTGAGAAAATTGTGACATATGTGGAATTAGTATCATTTGGAGAGGAGAATAAGAATCTTGACAATTTAGGGATCTCTCGATTAATTTAGCTTCCCAGACAGTTCGTCTAACAGAGAAGTCAATTAAAAAACTTTAGTGTTTCAACTATAAACGGTGTATAATTTGATTATTTTACCTTAGCAATTGGAAATGGAAGTTTCACATACCGAGGATATTCACGAATCATATCAAACATGATTTCTGCCTGCAAGGAACACTTGAAAATCAAACCCACTGAAACTGCTACAGTGACAGATATGACGAAGGGATGTAAGAATTTACCAACTCTTGACTGTTAAAGACATCTGGACCACCTAACTCATATGTTTTTCCCATGCTGGAGCCATCATCCTTTAGAGCTGCAACGATTGCAGCAGCAACATCGACCACATACACGGGCTGAAATCTGCAACAAAGTAATTGTTGGGAACATAAATGGATTTACATTGCCCATAGCTATAAGCCGGTGAAAGGAATTGCACAAAGGATTTAAGTCTTACTTGGTAGTCCCACCACCTATAAGCGGAAGGAAACCATATTTTTTAACGAACATTGCCCAGGGATTCAAGATTCTGTCCTCTGTACCAATCATGGTCGCAGGTCTCATGACTGTGGCCTAGGAAACACATATACATCAGTAATCGACTATAAGCAGCAAGCTGATGTCAAAAGAGCTTGTACAAGCCATGCCGGACATTTTTGCTTTCAACAATCTATGAAATTATAGAGGTTACTATACTATGGGATAAGATTTCATTGAGTGATACACACCCACACAAAAAAAGGATCGTTCATATAGGATCATGAAAATAACAAATCAATTATATCAATGACAATTACAGAAGATAGAATTCTGTGTTAAGAAAGCTGGTATAGGATTACCTCAGGCAGCGCGTTCAAGACAGCTTCCTCAGCAGCAGCTTTTGCCCTCAGCATTCTTGAGGGAGATGACACTGAAGCTCCTAGGCAAGAAACTTGAATATATCTCATTATCCCACCATGTTCCTTGGCCACCTGAAACAACAAATTCACAAATTCCAACCCAATCAGACATTACCAAAAGAGCAAGGCATAGCAGATGAAACAATGTGTAGACCATTACAGATGTAGGCCACAATCTGAGGAGCAAAAAATTTCAAAACACATACCAATGCAAGTTTCTCAGCGATATGATGATTGACGTCCTCAAAACTGAAATTCCTGGTCTCGTACTCTCTTCCTGAGGATTAGAATAATATCATCCAAAAAGTAAAAGAATAGAGTTGCTTTTAATAAGTTTAAACAAAATAATTGTTAGAATAAAATGATACAGACAAAACATTTACCAATTAGATTGATGACGACATTAGCCTTTGCCATGACAGCCTTAATCGAGTCTTCATCTCTTGGATCAAATTGCATTGGTACAACCTGGAATATACAGGCAACAAACACACATCAAATGTGTTGATCCAAAGGATAATATGCAAAACAATGTGTTTTAAGACATACATTTGGAAGCGTCATGTCAAACAAAAGAATATATTACCTGTCCTAGATCTCCCATCAGCTTGAGATGTCGAGGAGTGTCCTCTGAGCCTCGGAATGGAACAAGCACTTGGGATCCCATTTTAGCTAGAAAAAAAATTCAAAAGAAATTTAGCTGGCAATACGAAAAGCTAAGAAATGTAAAGGAGAAAGAAGATTGATTCACCCGAGCGGGTAATACAAATGTTAAAACCCAACTCACCTAGCTGCTGCACAAGATAACGACCCAGAAATCCTGTGGCTCCAAATACTGTAGCTACAATGCCACTGGCAAAACAAGGGAGAAATTAAGATTCATATCGACCATCGTTTCTCAAATTTTAAGAAGTCTTAAGAGAAGATACATTTCTCTCTGTAGCTTCTAAGCACAAAGATATAGAGAGAGTAAGCAAAATTTATCCAACCACACCATGAACATTCCTCATTCCACAATTTGGAAAACCCTAAGAGAGATAAAAAAGACAAACCTAACGGAAGATCTGCCACCAGTACCCTTGCGAGCGAGATGTCCAACGCCTTTGGTAGCGAGGGAAGACGAGTATCGACGATTATCAGTTCCATTAACTAAAGGAACACACAAAACCAATTCAGCGCAAAGAGACTCATAAGCAACCGAAGAAAAATCAAATGAGGGAAACTTAACGGTGATCTGAGACTCCATAGAGCGATCTGAGAGAGGAAGAGATCGAAGCTCCTCCAGCATGAGGCCGTTGAGCCAATCTCCTGGAAACTGCCTGCATCTTCGTCGATTGAGACAACAAACCACAGATTAGAGCGAGAGAGAAATGGAAGAGAAGGATTCGCTGCTGCGAGAGGATACAACCAAATGGGCTGGGCCCAAAACACGTCGTTTTCTGTTGAATACTAGTATTATGTTAGCCTTATGGCCCATCGTTCACCAAATGAAAATAATGAATCATATTGTTCAAAGATGATCATAATGTTTTGTCAAACACTCAAAACCATATAGCAAAAACACTTTTGTATAGGTTGTTGATACAGCCTATGGTGACTTTTTGTTGCACTCTTGTGTGATTCTCAAGCAGTCTCACAAATGGTTCCCAGAGGCAAGGTGAGAAAACTATAGAGCAAGTCAACAAAATCATTTCCAGACTGAACCCATACAACTTTTTGCTTGTCCAAATGATCTGCTAGAAGCACACTCATCATTTTTTCTCCAGCAGCAGCCTACAACAAGGTATTGATGGTGTTCATGCAGGGAATGTTTAAAGAGAAATTAACTGAAGGAGACATTAAGCTATTCCATGGCCTCGTCATACTGAAGCTTTCATCAGATTTGAAAACGTCTTTTTCTCCGAAATAAAACAAAAAAAAAGAGAGGCTAAATGCCAATACAATAGAATCACTAAACCAGTCTTGGAAACTTCCTTGTGCACTTGTCCAATTCAGAAATCCTCGTTTTTTGAATTCTTCACGAGCAAGTTCCAGAAAGCATTGGTTAAAACCGTTGATGTCATAAAAGAAGTTCTCAACACACTCTTAACCTGCGGATATATAAGAAAACAACTAGTAAGTTGATGTTCATATATTCAAGATGGGAAAACTAGAACTAGCCAAAGCCTTTTACCTCTGCTTTGCCAATGCTCATCTCTTGCATGTAGACATCTTCTAAACGCACCTTAAGCTTCTCAAGGTAACCAATGGTCGAGCTTGAGCTCATAGGTGTTATGATCAGATCATCTGATACTCTAAACTTCATGTTTCCCTTCACAAACCCCTTACAAGCATAGCAGTGGACTGATTGATGATCACTATGCTCGCATCTAGGATTCACTGGACTAACATCCTGAACCCTAAGAGCACAGTACATTTCACTCCAAGGTACAAGCCGAAGCTCCCCATACTGGGAAACGATAAACATAAGATCTGGTGGATTGTCAGTGTTGATATCTAGCAGCTTCTTCGGGCTGCTATAATACCATGGAAGAGTTTCACCTGTTTTCTTCTCACAGTAGCTCAGATCCTTAAAGCTTCTAAACAAGTTTACGATGCGTCCCTGAATCATTTCATCACCAAAGGTTTCCAAAACAAATTCCAAAGAAACGGCAAGGAAAGTGAAAAGAAGATTCACAAAATCTTCTCCGCACTCGATATATACAACCTTCTGGTCCCTTTTCAGAACAGCTACCTTGAAAGTTACAAGGCCTGATTCTTGCAGAGCAGGACTCAGTGTCGTATGCACCTTGTTTACATTACGCGAGTTTTGTTTCAAGAGGAAAGCGTCCGTCAAAGGACTGTCAGACGTCAATAAGCAGTCCAGCAAGGTGAGTACCTAATTATCACGCAGAGCCAAAATAAGCAAAGAAGATATGCATTGTAACAAAATCTGTTAAAATACAGCTACCTTGAAAGAAAAAATGCCTGTTTCAGCCTCATTTCTATTTCCTTGTGGAGCAGGACTCAGTTTCTTATGCAGCCTTTTCATGTTATGCGAGCTTTGCTTCAAGAGGAAGGCATCCGTCAGAGGAGTGTCAGACGAGAATATACAGTCCAGCAAGGTGAGTACCTAATAAGTATGTTCATATACAGAGTCAAAAAAGGGAAAAATTACGCATTGTAACATGAGAAACGAAAGTGATATTTACCTCTTCAGAACCAATGAGAAGAAATGAGTAAGTCAAGTTGTCAGCATTTAGATAACCCTGATGATCTTTGATCACTTTTAGAAACACATCACTAGAGTTGGATTGCACTGTCATATCATCAGTAATGATGAATGAAGAAGGCTGGTCATGGGCAAACACTCCATCATCAACATAGTCTCTTGTGACCTTGTGGCCCTCTCTCTCAATAACCATCTCCATCTTTCTGCCACATGTACATTTTGAGATGCTGAAACTAGACCACATCTCCCTGCACAAATTCAGATTCTTGTAACCAGGGCAGATGAAGTACTTTCCAGACTCGTCGATGGCATCGTGAATGTTCAGCTTAAGCCTTGGGAAGATATCATCGCTCAAACTTGTAGGATACAAAAGCATATGTTTACAAGCTTCGGTGAGGAAGTTATCAATCTTCATATCTAAAACGCTTTTGTAGATGTTGCTAAAGCAACCCACTGCAGTTTGCTGAGACTGTTTGTTCACCAGTCTTACGATTGTCCCCATCTGCAGCTTAAGAAAACCAAAGAGAACATCCACAAAATCTCTACCTGCCTCCACCAAGACAATCTTGTTCTTCGCTTGATCAACCAGAATTCTCAGACCAATCTTTGGTTTTCCTGAACTGTCAGCCATTTGAGATATGACAGAAGGAGAACGCAGAATCTCCAAACTCCATTTCCGTGGTTTTATAATAAAACGTTTCAACTTCCAAGATGAAAAAGCATATACTAATAAATACCCCCTCCTTTTCTTAAAGAGTGTCGTTTTAGGCTTATTTTTTTGTTTCATAAAGAGTATCGTTTTCATTTTCCAATATAACTTTTAATACTAAATAACTAATTTAACCCCTAAACAAAGAAGAATATGAACAGTCAACTTATTATTTAGGGGCATAACAGAACTTTTAATATGTTTTATTAATTTGTGTGCAAAGAATCAAAACGACACTCTTTGAGAAACAGATGGAGTACATGTCACCAGAATCAATTATCTGTTTAATTACTCTTTGAAAACTGTGAAAACCAAAGAACGAACAGTCTCACGATTCAAACAATCAACAACCTACACTTTTAAACACTAGGTGTAACTAAACGTCGTTCTAATAAAGTATAACTCATACTCTGAATGAAACAACATCGTCAGGTATCAAACACCAAGAAACCTCATGGGGTAAAGTTGATTACAAAACTAAACTAACTTTCCCTCAGTGTGTATCCTTTGTTTCTACGACTATAAAGAAATAGCTTCTAAGAACTAATTCAGCTTTACAACAAAAACCTAAACCAAATAACTTTAAACTGAACAAAAATGTGTGTGACCCTGAATCTGTAACTCTCCCGTTTGGTCCCGAAAACGCTGCTTTTCCAGTGTTCATGAATCCCTGGGACTTTATTTGTTTTAGTGAAAGGATCTTGAGTTCTGTGTTTCTCCAGACAGCTTTCTGTTTTGTCTGAGATATTGCAGCGAGAACAACCTTGTCTCGGTAGCGTGGAGAAGATGCGTTGGTCTATCATAATCTTGACTGATCAGAAGTCAGGTATGCCGCTTGATCTCGACGAGTATTCTGTGACCAATCTCAGGAACATCGATGATTTATCTTCTAGAAGGCGTGTTGGTGTGTCAAATTCCGCAACAAGACCTGCACAAATCATTATCCAAGTTTGTTTTTAGGACTCCTTACAGAAGTAATACAGAGAAAGAGAGATCAGGAGAAACTGCGAAAAGGGGATCTTCATTTTTGTGTATGTATGTACCATCGCTTAGAACCAGAACAAGGTCACTATCAATCACAGTCGGGATCCGATGTGCAATAGTGCAGACTGTGCAGTCACCAAACTCCGTTCTTAGAATCTTTTGGATAAGATTATCCGTGGCTGAGTCAACTGAAGCAGTAGCTTCATCAAGAACGAGAATTCTTGCTTGTTTAAGCAATGCACGCCCTAGAGATACAAGCTGCCTCTGCCCAACGCTCCAGTTATCACCATTTTCTAACACTGCACCCACAGTTCAAATCACATATTCCTAAGACATTTTCCTGCAAGATAGCGGATGCACCACTACAGTTGTAGCTTTGTACCTGGACTATCGAGCTTCTGGTCTTTTCCACGAACTATGTCTCCTAATTGTGACTTATCTAGAGCCTGCAGAAATCAAGAACTCAACATTTTCAGAATCATATTCGTAAACATCTGTAGATTTATAACATTTCAATTTTGACCTGCCAAACTTCCTGATCAGTGTGTTCCTCAAGAGGGTCAAGGTTTCCCCGGATAGTTCCTTCAAACAAGGTGGGGTCTTGGGGAATGATGCTGAGACGGCCACGGAGATCGTGAAGGCCAATGGAGGAGATGTTGATGCCATCGATGATTATATCCCCTGCATATGGCTCGATCAGTCGGAACAGAGCTTGGATCAAAGTTGATTTACCACTTCCCGTGCGTCCCACAATCCCAATCTTCTTGCCACCAGGGAACATACAGCTGATTCCATGAAGAACAGTTGGAAGGTTCTCTCCATAGCGAACCTTCAAACAGATGGGGAGGGATGAATAATGTTTGAAGCTATGCAAAACAGCTTACAGAAGAAGAATTTTGATATACCTTCAAATTGTTGATCTCAATCGTCCCATTCTCTGGCCACGAAGGAGGCGGCTGAGCATCCTCAACGAACGCGGGAGCTTCACTGGGAATTTGACTGTACTGGTAAATTCTTTCGATGGAGATGATTTTGTTCTCGAGCTTACAAAAGCTAAGTATCCACCGGGAAAGGCGAGCATTTAAATTAAGGCCATAAGTTACTGCAAGGCCAGCCATGCCTGTACAAAGGTACATGAACTCAGTAAACATGACAGATAGTTCTTAAACGAGGTTCTAAAATTGCGGGAAATGTGGACCATGATTCCTAGAAAAAAAGGAGAGAGGGAGAGAACTCACTAGGATCGATTGTTCCATGTGGAAAGCTTACAAGCAGGATCATGCAGAACGCAAAGACCAAAGTAGAGAGCAGTTCCATGCGTAAACAGAGCCATTCTATTGCAGCGATGCTGCAGAAGAAAGGGCGGGCAAAACAGTCCAGTAGATAGAGGTTTCGCTTCACGAAACGCTTTTCTTGGCCAAACCCTCTAATTGTTGTTGCACCTGCGATTGACTCACCAAAAAGATGGATGATTGGAGATTTCTGTATGCTGACAATCCGAACTAGCTCTCTGGACGATGCCATGTAGTATTTCTGCATTTTTTAGTTAGTAAAACCTTGTTAGAAACGTAATGCAAAGAGAAAGAACTCACAACTATTTCCTATAGAATTTGTTTAACCCCTGAAGTGTTATGTAAACACCACAAAAAGAATCTTTCAGAAATCACCTGCATCCACAAGCAAGCAATGCCGGTTGGAATTACAAGAAGAAACACTTGCCATGTAACATTTGTCATTACACCAACAATGCCGATGAGCTGTATTGTTGTTGAAGCAAAACCTCCAAGCCTAAAAGGAATATCAAGATCCACGACACTTTGATCGATGGACACCTAAAAGGTACATAATTGCAATGAGAAATACCACGGAATGAAGAGAAGACGTCACATTGTTTGATGAAACTTAAAAAGAACTAACCCGATTTAAAATCCTTCCAGCAGGAGTTGAGTCGAAAAACGACATTGGCGCACGAAAGACACTTCTGAGCATGTTCAGAAACAGCTTCTGGGCAGCTGCAAGACCGAATGTGGCAACAAGAATAGCTCGGACAAAGATAAACACTGAGCTACCTAATGCTAGCGCGATAAACACGAGGAGAAGGACCGTGGAGCTCACTTTAGCTTGGTCTCCCTCTGTTTGCGGATTTGCCCAGGCCATCCACCAGTTACTTGCAATCTGAAGGAACTGAAAAAGTGACTGCGCAATGATTATGAGTGGAATCAACAACCCTTTATAAGCTGCGGCCATATATGACCAGTACACCTTCATACTGACTCGTCCCCGCACACGTTCCTCTTCCTGAACCAGCTGCTTCTTCCTCAGACGTTTTGCCTTCTTTTTATCTTTGATGGCTTTCTGATTAGACCCCGATGGCCCTTCTTGGACCTCCTTGGCCAGAATCTCAATGTTACTCGAGGAAGCATTGGATTTTGGATTGTGTGGCAACGACTGGTCTAGCACCTGATTGCTGTCAGAGTCCTCTGATGAATGATTGGGAATGTCCATTGCTTCGATAGCGTCATGATGAGCAGACACAAGAGATAGGAAATCGGTTCCTGCTTGTAACAGTTCCTCATACTTCCCCGACTGGATAATCTGGCCATCCCTAAGGACCTGCAGATAGACAAGAAAGTTCTTGAAGCATTTTACTGGTGTTATACACTTTTCTCCGTATCTTAAATGAATTGAACTCTTGGTATAAGATTTTAGCAGGAAAGCCATGTCCAAGAAGTCCTCACCAATATAAGATCTGTAGCAGGAAGAAACTCGACCTGATGAGTTACAAATATCACGGTCTTATCTGCCAGAGCCGTCAATATGTATTCCTGTACATACACAAATAATATCTAAGAAGACATACATAAAAGGAAGTGTTTAACAAAAATAGTTGTTCAATCATTCACAGAAAAGGAGAGAAAAAGTGCACCTTGAAGAGTTCGGAACCAGTGTGAGCATCAACAGCGCTAAAAGGGTCGTCTAGCAGATATATATCAGCATCCTGGTAAAGCGCTCTTGCGAGCTGAACTCTCTGCTTCTGACCCCCACTGAGATTTATGCCTCTGTCACCGATAATGGTCTGATCGCCATGTGAGAAGAGCTCCAAGTCCCGCTTTAATGAACATGCGTGTATAACGTTCTTGTACTTACCCTTATCCATTGGACTGCCAAAGAGAACATTTTCTTCAATATTCCCGGACTGAATCCAGGCGGACTGTGAAACATAAGCAGCACTACCGCATATTCTGACCTGTGTATTAATTTCAGCGTACAACTCGTGAAATTTGCAAGAGGTAAGAAAAAGTTTTAGGCCTGCAAAAATTGAAGACAGTTGCATGTTTTGAAAGTTCTTGACGTGTAACTTACTTCACCCGAGATTTTAGGGATCTCTCCGAGTATACAAGAAAGAAAACTTGATTTCCCGGAACCGACGACTCCACAGACAGCCACTCGCATTCCTCTCTTAACTTTCAAATGAAGTCCAAACAAAGTTGGCCTTACCCATGAAGGGTCCCAAGAGAAACAACCGTCTTTGATCTCCACAGATGTGTCTGACATACCTTGAGAAAGGATTATCGTAGCATCTTCCTGCAGCTCTTCCTCTAGCAGAAATCCGGATATTCGATCAAGAGAGACCTTAGTCTGAGCCATCATAGACACTAGATCAGGAAAATTCCTTAGCGGCTCCTGAAGAATCCTGAATGTTGCAAGCGCGGAGAGAACACCTCCTGCAGTGAGCTGAGTTCCTAAGCCTATAGCTGTAGCAAAAGTAATTGCAGCTACAAATATCGGTGAACTCCAGAATATAAATGTAATAAACGCTTGGGAGTATAAAGCCTTTCGAAGCCATTTAAACTCTGTACTCCTCATTTCCTCGAGTACAACCCGGTACCTATCCTCCCAAGCCTGCAATTTCAGAATCCTCATGTTCCTCAAGCATTCCGAAGTCTTCCTCATTCGCTCATCTTTTGCAGACATCAACTTGTCCTGATATTCTTCTTGTATTTTTGCCAACGGAATAGTGGCAATAATAGAGAAAACTGTGGCCACCAACGTGGCTACAGCCGCCAGTCCCACACTCCTGTATAGTATACAGAGAGCAAGTACAATCTGCAGAGGAAGCATCCACATATCATGGAGGTACCATGAGTAATCGCCTACTCTCTGGACATCAACTGCCATGTAGTTCACAATTTCGCCACTCGTGTGGTTCTGTTTGGTCAAACTAGAGAGTTTTAGCCCTTTTCTGTACACCATAGCCGTTAAAGCTGATCTCACATGCATCCCCAAGATATCCACACCAAGATACCATTGCCGAGTTGTTAATGTCTCAGCGAGCTTCGCTGCAAAGAAGATCCCAGCGAGGATGTAACCTTCATGAGGGTAAGTCTCTTTCCCACCCAAATAATTAACAAAGTCATTTACCAAATAAGGACCCACATAAGAAACCAGAGTGTTGAGACCGGCAAAGAGTGCGTTACAAGCCGCTTCTTTCCAGAACGACTTCAAGATTGCCCAAGCAAGAGAAGGTGGTTTCGAAGGATTCTCAGCCTTTAACTTGTCCCACTTGGAGTTCAAGATTTTGTAATTCGTCTTGGCCCGGTCTTTTGGAGCAAGCAGAGGAATATCCTTGAGATCCAATGGCCTCTTGGCGCCAAGTGAGAGAAGAGGATTCAGCCACCAAAGTGTAGCAAGGCTGAACAATCCGGCGTCACTGTAAGAAGTAACATTGAGACAGCCAGCTTCTTCTTCTTCTTCAGCAAGCAAAGGGTCAAGAAGAGGTGTTACAACTCGAAGACCCGTAACACCTCTGAAAGCAAGGAAGCAGAGGAAAGTCAGAGCCGGAGCTGAAACAAAGTTGGCAAGTACGTGTGAAGACAAATGTTTTGAGCCATTTACAACAAGCTCTCTCGAGTCTATGAACAGAGCCCATAAACAGATAAAGAATTCCACACCCCACCAAAGCCTTACCAAGAAAGGGAACTTATCCGCAGAGGTGTAATAGCATCGAACAACTGATGTGCATAACACTAACCAAGCTAGAATCTGTGTAATCGGCGAGAAAATAACACAAATCTTGCTTCTCTCCTTAATCACTCCAACAGCATCAAAGACTAACTCCGAAACTTGAACGAGCAAGACAAGGAAACAGCAAAAAACGGAGAATTTATAGCCTCTAGTGACTTCAACCTCAGGGGTTTCTCCGGAAACATCAACATTATCGACAGAGTTGGAGTTTCCTACAGAGTCATGTTTGAAGAACCCACCTCGACGGAGACAGACAAGTAGGCGTCTTGCGGAGATAACAGAGAGAAAGAGTAAGAAGAGAGCGAGATTGACGCAAATGGAAGACAATTCCAGTAGAGGTAAATCACGAGGAGGTCTCAAGAAGAGGGTTAAGGTGAAACCCATTATGAATTAGATCCTTCAGAATGGAGCAGCGCATTGAGGAGCATTCCACCAAATAGTGTGTGTAATAAGAGAAGAAACCTAGACACATCGCACATGGAAACAAAAGCACTTTGCATCAGAGTCCAACACGTTAAACAACGGACACTAACGTAACGTTATTTTATTTTTATTTTTTTGTTGTGATCCCAAACAAACACCATCGATGTTATCTAGAGAAGACGGAAGAAGACAAACACCAGATTTTAAAAAAGAAACCTGTGAATGTGATCAAAGACAATGTCGCTTCTCTCTCTCTTTCTCCCCTCACTCAAGAGAAGAGAAGAGAGAGAAGAGGTCCTCCATATGTAACTACACAGCGAGATTGATTCACGAGCTAGATTTGGATGTTTGTGTTGGATCGCAAAAATGTATGAAGAGATTGCTTTTGCTTTCTCTTCTTATTATTACTTTTTCTAGATGCACTGGACTGGATGCTTCACACAAGTTTGTATTTTACTATTGCCTGCTTTATATACTAATGTTTAATATTTTTTCTAAACTTGTAGTGTCTAACTACCAAATTAGTAAGTTGTACTACATCAAAAACAACTGTTCAAAAACTCGATCCACAGATATAAAATTTATATATTTGTACATCATAGACAAAAATTCAACACCCAACATTCTTTTAAATTCGTTGAGAAAACATGTACATCTACTGCAAATATCCGAAAGCGTTACGTGATGGCGTTGATATCTCTGCACAGATCTCGTT